>JACDJE010000651.1:180450-223222 GCA_016647715.1 Pavo muticus | reverse complement strand
GGTGGGGCATTCTCACTGCAGGGAGGTCCAGGCACGTCCCCGTGGGCTGAGTCCAGGCACAGCCCCTTCTTCAGTCTAAGCATTTGCCCTAAATCAGCCAGGACTGCCGCTGGAGTGAGGCAGAGCACACAGCCGGGGGGCATGGCAGGCATGAGGCTGGAGAAACACTGGGTGCTGCAGATGGCTGCCAGCATAAAACGACTGCATGGAGCAGATGCAGGGAGGTTCCTCGTGCTGTAGGAGTGCCCAAAGGCAGAGGTGCCCAGGACTGGTAAGGATGTCTGTGTGCGTAATTACTGCTGGGACTGCTGGGATGTGTCAGCTCAGGGACCTGGCACACACAGTGTGGCTGGGACTGGGGCGCTGCCGATGAGCCCAGGATTTGGGATCGTGAAACTTACCCCCAAGAGGAAAACACTTCACATAATCACAGAATGGTAGGGTTAGGAGGGTCTTTGAAGATCATAGAGCCATAGAGTGGGTTGAGTTAGGGTTGGAAGGGTCCTTTGAGGACCATGATCTCTGAGATCATGGAACCATGGAATCACAGAACAATTGGGTTGGAAGAGACCCTACAGCCCCCTGCCCCACCCCTCCCACGGGCCGGCTGCCCCCCAGCTCATGCTGCCCAGGGCCCATCCATGGCATGGGGCACCTCCAGAGATGGGGCACCGCAGCTCTGAGCAGCAGTGCCACCGCCTCCCCACGCTCCGGGTGAAGGATTTCTTCCTAACATCTAACCTAAATCCCCCCTTTTAGTTTAACGGTGTTCCCCATAGTCCTGTCACCATCTGCCCATGTAAAAAGTCATCACTCCTCCTGTTTACATGCTCCCACTGCTCCTGGAAGGCTGCAGTGAGGTCTCTCCGGAGCCTTCTCCATGCTGAACATCCTCAGCTCTCAATATGACACAAGCCAAAACCAGATTATTCATATATGTACATGAGAAATACACAACACAATGGGACGCAATGGAAAGCGTGGCACAGGGCTGCAGGCAGCTGCTCCTGGGGCAGCTGTGGTGCCGGGGGAGCACTGGGCTCAGGGGCGGTCACTGCGCAGCGGCTGGGGCAGGTCGGAGGAGCTGACCTGCAGGCTGAGCTCCATGGAGCGTGTGCCCAGGGGGAGCTCCTCCTGCACCATATACTCCTCACGCTGCTGCTGCTGCAGGTGCCAGAGGATCAGCCCGGACAAGAAGTGGCTCTCGGCCTCTGCCGGTTCTGGAAAGAGGAAAGACAAAGCCGTGCTTGTGTCCGTGCTGAGGCAGGGCTCTGGGTAGGGCTCTCAGCAGGCCAGCCGCGCTCACCCTCGTAGGCGATGAGGCGGTACGTCCCCGCACACTCCCTGGAGCTGCCCAGGATGTCCCGCAGCGTCCTGTAGAACAGCCGGGTCTGCTCCAGCCGCTGCTCCCGGCTGAAGGCCGCGCACTCATCCTGCGACATGGCGTGCAGCGTCTGCAGCGGGGACGCGAACTCCAGCACGCAGGGCCTGGGCTGTGGAGAGACAGCGTGGGGAGGGCAGCGCCCGCTGAGGCCCCGGTGCTGCTGCCCAGAGCTGCGGTGCCCCATCTCTGGAGGTGCCCCATGCCACAATGGGCCCTGGGCAGCCTGAGCTGGTGAGGGGCAGCCGGCCCTGGGCAGGGGTGGGGCTGGGGGGCTGTAGGGCCCTTCCGACCCAGCCATTCTGTGGTTCTATGGGTTGAGCAGTGCAGCTCTGCTCCCCAGCCATACAGGCATACAGGTGGGGACATCTCGCCCACCTGGGGATGCAGGGCTGCCCCAGCATACCTTGTTGTCCTTATCTCTGATCACATACAGGCTGTGTCTGTAGACCCTCCTTTTGATGCCTGCCCGGGTCAGGGTGGTCTCAGGGAGGTCTGCCAGGTACTGGATGTTGCTGTCAGCCTTCTCCAGGTCATCCCAGATGTCACAGTTCAGCGGGACCAGGATGTGGAGCTTCCAGGTGTCGCGGTGTGCCCGCAGCAAGGGGTTGGCCCTGCTGATCTCTTCCATGCACTCCTTCAGGCCTGGAGGGAGAGTGGGGTTGGGGGGGGAGAGCAGCACTGGGCTCTGCTCCTCACTGTGGAAGTGGGAGGGCTGCAGGAGCCATTTCCATCTGTAGCCGTGATAGTGCAGGGGAGCAGCTGCGTACGTGGCAGAACTATTTTCAGGTAGCCGACATAGTAGGACCAGGCCAGGCCGTGAGCGACATTCTTCTTGGAGCTCTCGGTCAGCTCTGACACCTCCACTGCCGAGAGCTTCTGCAGAGGGAAAAGGAGAGAAAAACCAGCAGCGGGGCTCAGAGGGGGCAGAGGGCAATGCCCTGCCAGCACCCGGAGCGGCAGCCCTGCAGATGGGAGGGCAGGGCAGGGTGCGCCCAGCCCCGTCCCAGCAGCACCCTGCAGATATGGGGCCAGGCACCCGGCGCCACGTGGCTAAACATCACTGCTGAGCATCCCCTTACCTGCAGCCCGAGGGCAAGGACCAGCAGCTGGCACAGGCAGGCGAGGTTGAGGCGGGGGCTGTGCCCGTTGTCCTCCTGCGGGTCCAGGTAGGCTGAGCCGCCGACAAGGAGCAGGGCCAGGTGCCAGCGTGGAGGGAAGCAGGCACACAGCACCTGCCAGAGGCTGCCGCGGTGCCTGGGTGGGTGAGGGACAAGAGGTGGGCTGACACCTGGGCTGGGGGGACCAGGTGGGAGTCAGAGACAGGGAGTGGATCCCCCGACGGTGCTCACCTGGAGTGCAAGTGGAAGATCTCCTCGGCCAGGCAGCAGCAGCCCTTGAGCAGCACCCCGAGCTGCAGAGCCGCCAGCTGGGTGCAGGCACGGTGGGTGATGCGCACCAGGGGCTCCCCGGTCAGGAACAGCACCATGAAGCACGCAGCCAGCAGCACGCACGCTGCACGCCGCGCCCGCCCTGCACGGGGCTCAGGGATGAGCAGGGCAGCGGGGCTGCTCCTGGCTGACGGGTCCTGGGGCATCTGCAAGCAGGAAGGGGGGCAGCAGCAGCTGGGACCCCCGAGATCCACATCAGCACCGGTGGAGTGTGGAAGTGCACGCCCAGAGCTCAGTGAGCACTCCAAAGCTTGCAAGCACAGCCGGCACCCTGCATGCCCAAAAGGGCCAGCAAATCAGTGCCTCACAGACCACTCCGTTGCCCGGCTAATGCCACCCCTGCTCTGCACCCGTGGGCACTCACCGAGAGGCAGCTGTGATGCTCGGCACTGCTGGGATGTCTGTGCTGTGGGCAATGGGAGTAGCAGTGCTCAGCATGCACAGCCACGGCCTCCACTTCCTCTGGATGCTACTGCCACACGCAGGGTCTGCACCAGCTCCAGTGCAGGGAGAGGGCAGAGCTGCACGGCTGCTGCAAACTTAATGGAGAGCAAAACGAAAATGAAAGCTGCTCTGGCAGCTGTAGTGGCAAGGGATGGCGTGGAGCCTACCACGCTGGGCACCTGGGGGTGTCTGTGGCTTCAGAAATGCTGCCCTGGGCAGCTCCGGGGGAATGCTGCAGGTTGCAACATGCAGCAGTTTATGGCTCTGGAAAACCCCAGCATCCCTGCCAGCTCACAAAGGCGCTGTGTTGGGCCAGGATGAGGAAGGAAATGAAAGCAAGCTTGTTTTTGCTTAGAGTGGGTTTCCAAAGCAAGCAGAACTTCGGCAGAAATGGATTCCTCCAGTGAGGCTGACTTACAGCATTCCCAGCACAGCCCCAGGGGAAGCTCGGGGCTCTGCCCATGGGCACCGAGGGCATGGCTGGAGCTCCTGCCCGCCTTGCTCACCCACCTGGGCACTGCCACAGCCCGGGCTTCTGATGGGGGCAGGGAGCTGTGGGCCTCCCCAGCACCAAGGCTGGCCAAAACAGGCAGATGCCTGCTTCTACACCTGCATCGTGGGTCTGTTCCCCACTCCCCGCTGCTGCTTGTGGCCGTGCCGCTCTCCTCCTTTTTCAACCCCCCCGCCCTATTTCTGCCCCTCTCACTTTTGCTTCCAGGCTCTGCCCTGTGCCTGCCTCCCGTCTGCACACAGCGAGAGGCACACAGTGGGTGCTTTGGTGCTCCTGTTGCCCCAACGCCTTGCTGGCCGCATGCTGCACACAGACTGCCCTCTCCTTGGAAGTTCTTCACACATCCATTGGGGTTCTCACCTCTTTTGTGACACCAAAGCTTCCTCCCCGAGAGATCTTATCCATTTGATAACAGCTAAACCTGTGATTTATCTGCCTTCCTTCGATGCCCTTTAAGCTGCCAGCACCCGCAGTGCCCATGGCAATGGGTTCTTGTGCACGCGTCGGAAGGAGGAGCCCTTCTGCTTCTGGGGCTGTCCCAGGCTGCTGCTCTTTGAGGTGTTCCCGTTCTTGTGCTGGGACACCTGCAATGCCCCCAGGTCCCCAGGAGCCTTCTCCCTCCTGCCCGTGAGCTGCCTCTCACCCAGCTCCCGGCACAGGGAAGCGGGCATCCACATCTCCTCACCTCCAACCACGTGAGGGCTGGGTGGAGTGAGATCCCAGCAGTGCCATGCTGCAGGTGCACGCACCTTCCAGCCACTCCTCATTTGTAACAGGTTTGAGAACCACAGAAACACGGAACCGTTTGTGTCGGGAGGGACCCCAAAGGCCATCCAGTCCAACCCCCTGCAGTGCACAGGGACACCTCCATCAGTGCTCACAGCCCATCCAGCCGGAGCTTGGCTGTCTGCAGGGACGGGGCACTCAATCCCGCTCTCGGTGTCCCTGATGAAGATATTGAACAGTATCAGTCCCAGCACGGCCCCCTGAGGGCCACCACTTGTCCCTGATCTCCATCCGGACATGCAGCCATTGACCAGCACCCTCTGGATGCCACCTTGAACATGCCTGGCTTCCCTCTCCCATTGCGCAGCTGTAATGACGTGGGGGTGTGGCCACGTTCCTTCCTTGTTCCTCCTCTCCCACCCACTTACAGGAAACCACTGCTGCCTTCTTGGCATCTGAGGGAGGCTCGTGGAGGAGACGCTGGGCAGGGGCCGGTGCTGCGGCACGTCCCCCATGCCATGAACATGAGCTTTAGTTTGGTTTGCACCAAAGCCAGAACGAGCTTGTGTAAGAACAAACAAAAACAGCAACTTGGAGCTTGGGAGAAGGGGGTGGCAAATGCCAGAAATGAAAACCACATCAGCAAGACGAGCTTCTGTGTCTGCATAGCAGACAGCGTGTTTGTCTGGCTCGTCGTGCGCTGCAGTTCCCCTGAAGCCCTTTTCTTCTGGCAGAAAAATCCATTGCTTCATAGCAAAACAAACAGAAGAGCAAACAGAGCCCCCAGCCCGTGCTTTGATGAATGAAGAGAAACCTCTGTCCCCTGGACCAGCTTGTTTTTAAGCACGCTTAGCTGAGATAAAGAGCAAGTCACTGCAGAACTTACCTCTACCAGGCTTCAAAGTTGTGTCAGTTCTGGGTTTGAGTTGTGGTGTGGGAATGGGAAATCAGAGCGGGGCATGTGGGGCTGTTTGAGACCCTCTCAGCTCATCTGGTCCTGTGCAGCCACATCCCCTCTGCATGGATCAGTGATGTGGGAGCACAGGGAGGTGCCGGGGGGCAGGGCAGGGTGCTGCCTCATGTCCAGCTGCCATCAGCCGTGCCCTCAGCCCCGTTCATTGCAGGGGAATTGGACTAGGTGGCCTTTAGAGACCCCTCCCAACTCCAACCATTCTGTGATTCTGCACTAACAACTATGAAAATGACTTTCCCACACTCCTTAGAGAAGCTCACACTCATACGGTAGGAAACAGAAAAACATCCCTGGCAGTAAAATGAAAACAAAAGTGTTTCACTTTTTTTTACAGTTACTTTCACAGCTGTTGATTATCTGGATTGAGTTCTACAACCATAGAATCCCAGAATGGCCTGGGTTGAAAAGGACCACAGTGCTCATCCAGTTCCAACCCCCTGCTATGTGCAGGGTCGCCAACCACCAGCCCAGGCTGCCCAGAGCCACATCCAGCCTGGCCTTGAATGCCTGCAGGGATGGGGCATCCACAGCCTCCTTGGGCAACCTGTTCAGTGCCTCACCACCCTCTGCGTGAAAAACTTCCTCCTAAGATCCAACCTAGACTGTTGTTCAGAGAGGGCTTTTCAGAGCTCAACAAGGAACAAACAGCAATCCAGGCTGTTTCTGTTGCCACTGTGAGCTCAAAAGAGTTTTCCAATCTGGTGACAAAATCCACAGAGCACAGAGCTCTGAAAAAGGAGGGCCCAGTCCTCAGCAAACGCGACCCGAAGGCATGCTGAGAGCTGCCTAGCAGAAGCGTAAGGTAAAGCAGGAGAGCCAAGCAGGGGGCTGCCCATCCTGCCCCGCGGTCACTGTGATCCCAGGCAGACAGCACTGAACTCCTGGCAGCATTCTGGTGCTCTGAGAGCCACGGGCTGTTTTCAGCATGAGAGGGCGACGTGAAGCTGCTGCCTAAAGTCTGAAGCACATCTGTGCTCAGCCATGATGTAAGGGCAGGCCCTGTGGTGGGAGACACTCTATGTGCTAAAGCTGCTAGAGAAGACATCTGAGTTGTAGGAAGGGCAGCGGCAGCAAAGCCAGTGGGAGCAGAGGGTGACTGTCACCAAGGGACAGAGGTGCCCCAGAACTGAGCTCCCCCAGAGCCTCGTGGGTGCTGCAGGATGAGCACAGCCCTGCTGCCAGCACCGCCTGGGGCACTGGATGCAGCCAGCAGATGGACGCAGTGGGTGCTGCCTCTTGCAGCGTGGAGCGGAGTATCTCACCTTCCTATCTCCCACTTGAGCCTTTCATCCCAGATGAAAATAGCTAAAAGATATATACAAAGGCCACCAAAAGTCCTTCCCAAGAAGGTCTGTATGTATGTTCTCATTAGTGCATTGAAATGGCATTGCCAGACACGGGATACATGAATACCTTCAGCAGTCCCTCATCCCACTACTGAGGGCAGAGCTCCACCAACACTGCATGCCTCTGCCCTGCTGCAGCACCGGCAGCAACGAGACCGTACTGCCCTCCCTCCTTCTTCAGCCTGTGGGCGGCAGTAATGGCCAGGCGGCAGCCAGTGGCACCGAGAACGACAAGAAGAGCAGACAGCAGCCCTGCCGCAGCGCCTGAAGGTCAGCAGACAGGTAACGTTAAAAGCCTGCTGTAACTCACTAAAAATGTCCATATCCAAGAGAGCGATACGCAGGGAACCAGGCTTTCCTCTGAGCGGCTGAAAAGAAGCAGAAACTGAAGACTTGCTAGAAAGCCTTACGAGTCCCAGTATCATCGAAAAGGGCTCTCGGCATTTTTAATGCTGGATCTGCGCTCAGGGTTACCAACACGGAGCCGTGGCTCCGAGCACCGCCGCTGCAGCAGCCGTCAGGGCACCTGAAGCCGTGCGCGGCCTGCCCGTACATACGTCCCACCGGGCCCAGCCGCCCCCCGGCTCCAAGACCGGCGCTGCTCCCCAACGCCACACCCCGGGCCGCCCGTCTGCGCCTGTGCGCTGTGCCGGGCCGGGCGTGCAGGCGGCCCCGAGCGCCCGCGCGCTCCCGCGGAGCCACCCCCTCGCGGTAGCGGCGCGGCCGGGACTTCTTCCCGCAGCAACTACTCGCGAGACCTTTGCGTCTCGCGAGGTGTTTTGCGTCACGCGAGGCCTTTGCTTCTCGCGAGATCGTTGCGTCACGCGCGGCGGCACCGTCGTATCCCTCCGCGCTCTCCCCCTCCCCCTTCTGGAGAGTTCTGTGCGCGCGCCGCACGGCAAATAGTCCCCGCGCCTCCCGCCCGCCCTCGCCCCGCGCAGCTCCGCGCCCTCAGCCCGGCTCCGGCCATCCCCCCGCGGTGTGCTCTCCCGGGCTCCTCCCGCCTCGCTCCAGGCGGCGGCGGTGCGGCGGCGGGCAGTGCACGGCGGAGCGATACGCGGAAGGGGGCAACCCGAAGCGGCGGCGGCGCAGCGCAGCGCAGCGCAGCGCATAAAGCGGCGGCAGAGAGAGCGGCGGAGTGCGGCAGTAACGAGCGCAGCGCGGCCGCCCCAGGGAGCAGCGCGAGGCCGCGCCGGGCCCCTCGCTCTACCGCCGCCTTCTGGGGGCCCCCTCCCCTTCCCCCCCTCATCTCCTCCTCTGACACCTCCACTGCCGAGAGCTTCTGCAGAGGGAAAAGGAGAGAAAAACCAGCAGCGGGGCTCAGAGGGGGCAGAGGGCAATGCCCTGCCAGCACCCGGAGCGGCAGCCCTGCAGATGGGAGGGCAGGGCAGGGTGCGCCCAGCCCCGTCCCAGCAGCACCCTGCAGATATGGGGCCAGGCACCCGGCGCCACGTGGCTAAACATCACTGCTGAGCATCCCCTTACCTGCAGCCCGAGGGCAAGGACCAGCAGCTGGCACAGGCAGGCGAGGATGAGGCGGGGGCTGTGCCCGTTGTCCTCCTGCGGGTCCAGGTAGGCTGAGCCGCCGACAAGGAGCAGGGCCAGGTGCCAGCGTGGAGGGAAGCAGGCACACAGCACCTGCCAGAGGCTGCCGCGGTGCCTGGGTGGGCGAGGGACAAGAGGTGGGCTGACACCTGGGNCACCCCCCCACCCCCACCGCGCTTCGGCCGCAACGTGGCCCCGGGGAGCCCTGGGGGCCGCCAGGGGGCGCGGGGCCGCGGCCCAGAGGGCTCCGGGGCTGCCGGAGGGGAGCGGAGGAGGCCCGGCGCTGCGGGGGCCGGAGCGGTGCGGGCGGTTCTTAACCGGGGAGCCGAGGCCTGTGCTCGGGGGCGGCTTGCGGCGCGCACCGCTGGTAGCGGCCGAGCCCGACACGGTCTCTGCGCTTCCGTAGGGCTCCTGGGCTGCGTCCCGGCCCTGCTCCGGACCTGCTTTGCCCTCCAGCGGCAGATGAGGGCCGCGTTTGGGCGTCTTTGCTGTGATCGGAGGTTGTGCCGAAGTTCCTGGGAGCTTGGTGGGCCCTGCCGCTCAGCATCGGAGCTGAGGAGAGCGACGGGTTGTGTGTGCCGTGGGATGGGCCGGCCGGGAAGGGAAGGGTTCCGGTGTAATTTTAGTTACTGGAACTCGCACAGTAACGGGTTACATAAGCAAGCAGTGTTCCAGTTCGGTATCAGTCATATCCAACACTTTCATTTAATGTGGCAACACTTAACGCAGCGCGGAAGCTGATCAAGGCCACTTCCCCAGCACGCCTGCAGCTCCCCAGTTGTACTGGAAGGGGACTGTTGGTCTGGGACAGCACCGGGAATGCCCGGATGGGGATGTGAGCGCAGGGCACGGGGACCTGGGCAGTGCGGGGCTGCGGGGGTGGTGTGCCTTCCTCAGGGCCACCTGGGAGATCAGCAGAGCTTCTTCCTTGAAGCAGAGTTTGCTTTGCTTGCTGTTCATGGTCAGTGCTTCAGCAAGAGAAATGGAGTGTACTGTCCCTTGGTGAGCATTATTTGCTCATGGGTGGGCTGTTCGTGCTGCTCCTCGGAGGTGAAGAACCTGAGTCAGGATGGGCTGCATTGGGTTGCAGGGCCCTCACAAGTGGGGAAGCAGTGAGGAGTGGTGCCCAGAGCTCAGCAAAGCGCTGAGCAGTGCAGTGGAAATGGTGCTGTGGTGGGGCTGCGAGCAAAAAGCTTCAGTCAGGGCTGTGATGGGATGCCCAGCTGCTTGTCTGTCAGCCTGGGTGCTCTGAGAGTTACTGGAGTCAGGCTGCAGCTGGAGGGGTGCTGTGGTGCCTCGCTCAGCTGCCTACCAGTGTCTGCTCACACCTGGGCTGTGCTGAGCTGTGTGGGAGCGCCCAGCCCACCTGCTGTTGTCCTGCCTGCAGGAGCTGCAGCAGTGATGGCCCTGTCCTGATCAGTGGCTCCAGCCTCTGCTGT
The DNA here is from genome assembly GCA_016647715.1 of Pavo muticus. Taxonomy (NCBI): domain Eukaryota; kingdom Metazoa; phylum Chordata; class Aves; order Galliformes; family Phasianidae; genus Pavo; species Pavo muticus. The sequence goes on along the minus strand of JACDJE010000651.1, from coordinate 213,406 downwards.
TGCACCTGGTGACAGGAACAAAAGGCTGTACAGTGTGGATTAAGTGGAAATAATCCCAGCAGGCTTGCATACAAAGAAGCAACGGAAAGGAAAGCTGCTGCTTAGGCATTTTTGAAGGATGCTATCAGTCTCGATACACCAGTGTACGTGTCTGCATCTTGCCACTGGTGTTTGTGCTTGGTGCTTTGGGTTTTATTCCCTACCACAGGCCATGCGTGAGGCTTTCTCCAGAGTTCTTGGACAGCACAGGGATGGGAACTTCAGGAATGAGCAGCAAATCCCGGGGTGAACAGACCTCTGATGCCCTGTAGCTGCTGTTGCACGAAGCTGTGTCTGGCACGCTGAGCCCCTCTGGGCTGGAAGCAGGCAGAGCCCGAAGCTGGCTGTGATCTGATGAGAAGTCCTGCTGTCAGCATGGAGGTGCTGCCAGCTGTGGGGCTGACAGGCTGTCCGGGCCTGGAGCTGCTGTGCCAGCTCTGCAGCTGTTCTCAGAGCAGATGCTGCTGGGGGATCACGCGTGGAGGAGCTGCTCTCAACTTGCTGCTTGTGGTGTTCTGCACTGCTCTTAGCTCTCCCAGGGTGTGGACTGGCCCTTGGGTTTCAGGAGAGAGGAGCTCCAGGTTTCAGAAGTGCTTAGTTTGGGGCAGACTGGGATGTGTGCAGTCATGGTGGCCAGAGTAGCCGTGACGTGTGGGAGTAGCAGTTTGCTATAACACATTTGATGGTGGTTATCTCTTAGAAGGAATCTCTCAGAAGAAGTGCCATGTGGAGACATACAGAGCTAGGCAGGGGGTGATGCTGAAGGGCCATAACAAATGGTGCTTGTTTCAGGACTTCAGCCATAGCATCTGGGGTTCGGCCACATCCCTACCCCTGTGACCGAGCGAGCAGGGCACTGCTTGGAGTGGGAGAGCAAGGGGGAGGGGGACTTGGTGGGCTCCCCGTGAGAACTGCTTGGTGTGCCCTGCAGTGGGGAGCAGGGCAGTGAGGAGCTGTGCTGGGGATGCTGGCTTGTTTGTGGGCCTCTGTGCTGTGCAGCCCCAGCTCTGTCGGGTGTCTGTGGTGGCGATGCTGCCGTTGGGCTGCTGGGTGGGTTGTGTTGGGGTTACTGGGGAACTGAGCAGTGCCAAGTGATCTGTGTGCATGCTGCCTCTAACTTCTGTCTGTGCTGTGAGTTTGGCCTTGCAGCAGCTCAGTGCTTCCCCTGGAGCTGCTGGCTGTGTTTGGAGCAGTGCAGCCTGGCGGGTGGTGCCTGGGCTCTGCAGCACTCTGTTCCTGCACCGGGAGGAAGTTCTGTGCTGCTTTGGTGTTGTTGCTGTTCAGGCTTTGAAGGAAGATGAAAGGTGGCTGATGGCTCCATCACAGCTCGTTTGTACCCTGGCAGGCTGTGTGTTTCATTAAGCCTGGCTTTTCTTACACTGCTCACTGAGCTGCCTGCCTTCTCATGTGCAGGTGTAGGAAGTCAGGAGGGTCAGTGGATCTAAGCCATGCTGTGCCCTGGAAAAGCAGATTCCGTGAAAGGAGAAGGATTAAACTCCTTCTGAAGATTAAAACGTTCCTGTTGTTAGGAAGGAGCAGCCTTAGGATGTGAGATACATTGGAATTGCAGAGTCCTGTAGGCCAGAAGTGCCTTTGGAACCCACAGCTGGGTGCTGTGTGAGGGCTGCCCTGGCAGACGGTGCCAGCGCTGTGCCTCAGCCCGCCCTGCGCGCCGGCTTCTGCGTCAGGTGAGTGCAGGGCTGGGCGCTGGGGCCCTGCTGCCCCTTCCCACGCGTGTGGAGCTGTGCAGGTTGCTGGCCGTGCTATTGATCGGTCAGTGGCCACGTTATGTATTGCTTGGCAGTGATCTGTTGAAAGCTGCCAGGAAGTCGTGGTTCAGTGGCTCCGAGTTCCTCCTTGGTGAGTTAAATCACAGTTCTGGCAGTCCCAGGCTGCCGGTTGCTGAGGGGTCTGGGGGCTTCAGGCAAAGATTCTTGCTGAAGACAGATTAAAAGCTTGTTTTGCTGTCAGGTTGCCGCTGCTGTAAGTGAAAATAAGGCTTACAATCAAGCTAATGATGTGGTCTCTGGGTCAATTAGAGCTTCTGAAAGCAGCTCAAACTGGAGTAAGGAGGGAGGACCACGGCTTTGCATAATCTCTGACTGTGTGCAGTCCTGTCTGGTGTGTTGGAGTGCATCTGGGGAGCTGCACAGCAGCTGCCCTCTCACACGGCTGGCTTCTTGGTGCTGCTGCTTCTGCTGCAGCCTGTAGAAGAATGGAGGCTGACACCCAGCCTTGTGCGCTGCCAGGGCCTCCCTGCCACGCGGCAGATGGGCAGCACGGGGCTCCTCGTGTAGGGGGTGAGCTCACAGCTGCAGCAAACGTCTGCAGTTTACCAATAAGTGAATTAAAACTTGGATCATGTGCAAGGTTAGACTTGGAGCACTCCTGCTTCTGAGGACTTGTGGTGCTGTTTGTGGAGTCCCCGGTTCAGCTGCACTCCGAGTGCCACGGGCAGCTGCTGGGAAAGGGGATGTGGGGGCAGGGCGGCAGGTGGAGCTGGGCTGCTGGCTCGCTGCGGTGCCCCCCCATTGCTGTGCCCCCCTCCACTGCACGGGTGCTCTCCGTGGCTCTGGTGGTGCAGTGAGGCACTCTTTCACACACTGCATCTGCTCTGAAAGGCTTTCCTGGAGCGCCGGGTGGGGCTGTGCTGTCTGTTGGGAACTTGAGCGCAAGCGGAGCTGCTTTCGGAGCTGAAGTGTTGGTTTCTGGTGCAGGACTTGTAGCTTTACTAGAATACCCACTTCCCAGATGGAGTTTTGTACAGCTTGCTCTTTGGGCAAGGCCCTTGAACTTTGCAGTGCTCTGTGCCTGCAGTTCCTTGCTTTTGCTGAGGGGCTAATTAAGACTTAAGTTAGATGTCAGCAATGGGCCTGGCTCCAGGGGCCTTTCCTGCAGGGGAGAGAGCAGCCCTGCAGCTTGCTGTCCCACAGCTTGGCGGCAGGTTCCTGGGAGCCGAAAACCTCGGCTGGAACTTGCCTGCAGGCTGCCTGATTGTTTGCTTTTACATTCCTGGAGCAAAGCCTTCTGCACCTGAAGCTCAACTGATAACCAGGTGCTGGTTTAAAAGCAGTGCTGTCAAGACCTGGTCAGTGACCAAGCAGCCTTCCTGGGACAGAGGGAGGATACAGCAGGTCGTGCAGCTTGGGTCTGATAGGCGGTGATGTCAGGTTTGTAGGTGATACCAGACTGCAGTGGAATGCTCTGTGTATGAGAAGTTAGGTTCGTGTGGATGCCAGGGTAGTTAGCTCAGAGGTAAGGCAGTGTTTCTTCTGTCCCCAGGAACATCTGGAAACCAAGCCTGGGTAGGCTGGGGGTGCTAGCTGTGCCTTGGGAACTGCACAGAAAGCTTTTAAAAGGCAGCGTAACCTTCTGGATGGATGCAGGAGCCTGGTCTTGTGCTGCAGCAGTGCAGTGCTTCATTCCTGTGTGGACTGCATGCAACTATCAGTCCTGTTTTTAGACTTGGCCTTACACTGTTAAGTGACTGGTAGAGGTCTGGCTGGTGTGTGGGCAGCTTGAAGAGAGAGGTATGTGTAGTGTGATGTCTGTGCCCTGCCACAGAGCCCTGTGCTGAGATAACACCCCAGTGGCGTGGATGGCAGAGCGAGTGCAGGGACAGCCAGCTGTGTGGTGCAGCTGTGGTGTTGGAGGGAGGGGGGGCAGGCTGGGGAGGTGGGCAGGCAGGGGAGGTGGCCTCCTGTGACCCTTGTGAGGTTTGACCAGGCCAAGTGCAAGGTGCTGCTGCTGGATGGGGGCTGTCCCCTGTCCCAGGCTGTGCGATGGCCTGAGCAGCCCGGTGGGGGTGGAGAGCAGTGAGCCAGCAGTGTGCCAGCAGTGTGCTGTCAGCACAGAAGGCAGCTGTGTTCTGGGCTGCAGTGGGGTGAAGGAGGGGTTTGTCCCCTTCTATGAGGACCATCCTTCCCCAGCACAGTATTCAGCTCTGGGGCCCAGCACAGGAGAGATGTGGAGCTGCTGGAGTGGGCTTGGAAGAGGCCACCGGGGTACTTGGGGTGCTGGAGCACCTCTCATCTGGATCAGGAAGTGTGGCCATGGCTCTCAGCTAAGAGAGGGGAGAACTCAGCTCAGGTATGAGGGGGAATTCTTAGCGGGCGGTGAGGCCCTGCTCTGCTGCCCAGAGCTGAGGTGCCCCTGGCCATGGATGGGCAGCCTGAGCTGGTGGGGGCACCCAGCCCATGGCAGGGTTAGGGTGCTGTAAGGGCCCTCCCAACCCCACCGTTCTGCAGCTGGCCCTTGAGTGCTGAGACACGCCTGGTGCTGCAGCTAGTGCTTGTGCTCCAGAGCTGTCCTGTGCAGGTCCAGCTTTTCCACTCTTATGTTGGCTGCCCTGCAGCAGCCGCAGGGTTTTGTGTTGCTGGAGCTTAATTTAAAAGTTGTTTGGAAACTTGTGTAAGTGCACGGAGGCTGTGCTTCACTTACACAGGCCTCTCTGCATGTGCTGCTACAACCTGCGAGTCTGTAAAGCAGAACCTGGAATGCTGCTTGCAGTGGGAGCTGCACCAGCTCCTGCTGTCCGAGCTTTGCTGCGTGGCTGCTGTGAGCCCTGCCCGCAGTGGGGCCACGTGAGGTGCTGGTTGGTGCTGCTGTGGGACAGCTCTGCCAGCTGCTCCATCATCTCCCAGCTCTGGAGATGTGTGCTGGGCTCTGAACCAAGGCAGCAGCAGCCTGTGGTCCTGCTTGACACAGGTGTGCTCTTGCAGTGGTGTTCCTTCCCGGGGTGGCCTTGTTGTGCTGTAGGTGTGCGCTGTGGCAGTGCAGAGGTTGCCAGCTGATACCGAGGAGAGGCTTAGGTGTTCTTTATAGCGGATGTGTTTGGAGTTCTGGGTACTGCAGCACTAAGCTGCCTTCTCCAGGAGAGGGGAGTCAGTAGCATTTGGGAGTTACTGTGCTTCACACAGCTCTTACAGGCTCTTAGGGAAATGAGGTGTGCTCCTGAATTTCTGTCTTTACTTCTAAGTTCTTATGTCTGTACTTACAGTATGTGTATGTATAGAGTGCTCCGCTCTGTGGTGAGGAACACGTGTGTCAGGTGAGCAGGAAGGCACAGAGCTGGCTGCCCAGCCTGGTGCTGGGCTTACTGAGGCTGGAGCAGAGCTCAGGGCACTGTGTGAGGGCGCCGTGTTTGTAAGGCCACCTCTGAATGCTGTCACAGCACACGCGGCTGTGGGACGAAGCAGAGCTCTGTAGCTCGGGCTGGTACTGGGTGTATTTCCTGTTCTGGGCTTAGAACAGGTGTGCAGTGGGTGGTGTAAAGTGTGAGGATGGGGAATGAGTGCCTTGCGGATCTCTTTGCTGGCTCATGTTTCAGGCAGGGAGGAAGAAGGGAATCCTCACAGGGCTAAAATTGGCTGCTCTCAACTGACTTGCAACTCTGAAGGGCTTCCCTCTTATTTAATGGAGACATTTGGAGGTGCTGTCCACCTTCAGGTGTGCCGTAGCCACTGCAGCAGGTGCTGCATGCTCAGGGTCTGTTCAGTGCGAGCCCGCAGGGAGCTGGGATGCCTTTGCTGAGGTTGGTGCTGTGGGGCTTGGCTGGCCCTGCCTCCTGGAGGCCTCCAGCCGGGCTGGGGAAGTGGTGCAGGCTGATGCTGGTGGCTCTCGTGGGCTGTGTGGTGAGTAGCTGCGTGCGCAGCAGGCCGGGGGTTCAGAGTGTTTCCTGGATGCTACATTTGGGTGTTCTCACAATAGTGGCCCTGTGCTTGTATTTAGCTTTCTAGACTGAGCCAGCATGAAAACAAACCTACCAGGTTCGGAGCCAGCACGCTCCTCTCACAGCCGCGCAGAGCTGCTCAGTGCCTGAGCCTGGGGCAGCATGAACGGCTTGGATGTGGGGGGATGCGTGTGTGCTGCTCAGTGCCTGCTTCCTGAGCAGTGGGTGGGTGTGGGCTCAGCCCAGCTGAAGGTCTGCTCCAAGCTGAAGGTTGGGGCAGTTTGGCTCACGTCATGCAGCTGCGCATTGGAACTTGTAAGAGGGTTGCTTCAGAGAGAGGCTTGACTGACACAGGTACTTGAGGAAGGTGGGTTTGTGTCTGTGCTCTCAAGCCAGTTTCCAAAGGCCTTGTTTTGTTACTGAACCACCTCTGGTCTGGTGAAGCAGCAGGATGAGTGAAGTCCCGCAGTAAGTGAAGGCGCTGTGGTGGAGCAGCCTGGGAGCTGTTGTGGGCAGGAGGAGGGAGGGCTGGCAGCGGGCTGTTGGCGTGGGGCTGCCCTGGCTCTGTGGCCTGGACGTGGTCTGATGTGTGAGGAATCCAGAGTGCAATCAAGGTACTGAGTTCTATTCTCAGTGAAGGCAAAATTAATCTGATAGACCCTGCGGCTTAGGGAGGGTTGTGTGAGCTGGGTGTCGGGAGACCCAGGAGAGGTGCTGATGTGTGCACCAGGTAGGTGGCGTTATCTCAGCAGTGCCGCTGTGTCCTGGGGCGCTGGCTTGGTGTTGGCACCATTGCTGTGGTCTCACCTCACTGATGTATGAAGCTGATGAGCAGTACTGCCACAAAGGCAGGAGCAACAGCCCGAGTGCTCCCAGCAGCTTTTACAGCGGTAACTTGATGGGTGCTGAAATTAAATGAAACAGCTGTTTGTGTTCTTTGTCTTCTAGGAGTTGAATGACCTGGCACGTGATCCTCCAGCACAGTGTTCAGCAGGGCCTGTTGGTGATGACAGTAAGTATGCCACTATCAGCATGCACTTGTGCTCTATTGTCCTTCTAAAGCAGGACACCCAGTTCCTCCATGAGGAGAGCTTGGCTGTGCCCTCAGAGTGCTGGAGACTGCTCCCCTTTTAATACCAGCCTTTCACTTGTTGTTGTCCTGTAATGCCATCCCTGGGGGTCACCTGAGATCTGTGCCCGTTTCCTGGGCAGCTCAGTTTCCTCTCCCAGTGCCCTGGCATTCTTGCACCAACGCTTGCAGGCAGCACGCGGCGAGCTTCAGTCCCAGTCAGTGAGCAGCCTCCAACAGCTGTCTGAGCTTGTTTGGTACCTGAATTATATATAGTGTAGTCACGTGGTGCTGTGGAAGTAAAGCAGCCTGCTCCTAGTGCTGGGTGGTGCTACGTCAAGGTCACAGTTGACTATATTTTACACAGGACTGAAGGCAACCACTGCATCTCCTAAATATGGAATGGACAGTCTGTGAAGGTAGCAAGGTAGAACGTGAGTGGAAGGAGAACTAATTAGTGAATTGAAGCTTGAATTATGAAGTACTTTTAGATTTTAAGTTACAGGAACACTTAAGTGTTTGTTTTTGATTGGTTTGTGCTGTTGCACTATGGGCTATGTCAGTGTAAGGACTGAAGAACAAGTTGAGACCTTTAGGCAGGACTTAACTCAGTCTGATGCTCCTCCAGGACTTCTGAGCACGCAAAACCAGAATGTGCAGGTCTTGCTGTAGTGGCAGCCTTGTTGCTGGGTTTGTATGTGGGTGCTTAGCTGTGAGATGAAATGCAGGCAGGGGATCCTTAAATTGCAAGGCACTGGTGTGCTTAAAGCCTGTTCTCTAATAGTTGGCTCTGCCAGGTCCCCTGCAGGGGATGGTGTGCTGGGCAGGAGTGGCTGGGGCTGCCTCGTTGGCCAGGCACCAGCTGCTCCGTGCTGTGGTATGTGTGTGACCTGGGCAGCTCCTTCTGCCCTTCCTGAAGCTCTAGGAGCTGTGTGAAAGATGCTTCTGTTTGAAGCCTTCCTCTGCATTGCCTTTCTTTGTGGTGAGGTCTGCATGTTACCTTGCTCACCTGTTTTCTCCTAGAAGAGGGCAGGATGCACTTTATGGTTTAGTAGGCCTTCATATGGATCTTACTGTGGTTCTGGGTGGTGTTCCCAGGCTGCTGTGATCACCTGTGAGTAACACAGCGTTGTTGCTGGCCCTGCTTCAGGCACCGGTGGGTGTCGGGTTGTTGTTTCTGTGAGAGGCCTTTGCTTTTGGAGGAAACCAGAGTGATTTCACAGGCTGCTCTGGCCTTCTTACATCAGCAGCTCTTGCTTCTCGGTCACGTGCAGCTTTGTTTTTGTAGCAGCGTTAAGCATCTGGTCCCAGCTCAGATGGCAGGGTCAGGGAGGTGCCTGCAATGACAGGACCACTGGTAGGGTTGCCTCTTGCTTTGGAACTTTACAGCCCGCCCTGGGGAGAATCCAGATGAGTGTGAATTAAATGCCTGAGCACTTACAGCACGAAACGCCTGAGCTAAGGCAGTGAGGTGGTGCTTTTGTAGCGGCTCTGCCGTGTGGAAGAGGCTGCATAAGAACAGTTGAGCTGTTTGTGGGGTGCTCCCCAAGCAGTGTGCATCCAGCTGTGCGGCAGCATCTCTGACAAGGCTGCTGCTCGGTGTAGCATCCAAGCTTGTAGGATGAGGAGTTGAAGAGGGGAGGCCCCCATCTGTGCTGAGAGCTCTGGAGCTTGGGTGTTCTTCACGAGAACGACTCTGATCAGTGTAGCAGCTAATCTCTTCTGAGCTGTTGGGAAGTTCTGCAGTGTACAGACACATTCATAACCCTAAGACCAGGTTAGGACAGAGCACTGAAGAATGAGAAGACTGGTTTCTTTTTGTGGAGGCAGTTCAGCACAGGTGGGAGCTGTACCCGGTTCTGAGGGGTTTAGCAGTGCTAACAAGCCTGTAGTTACTCTGCAGCTTCCCTGCCTTAGGAATGGTGTTTAAGAGGCTTGCAGGTGTGTGGCAGGGGACTCGGTGAGGTGCAGAGCTGATCTGAGGGTTTTCTTCCCACAGACTTGCAAGTTTGACTTGTGCCGTAACGAACTACTTGTTGTTTCAGAAGGCAGTCGGGCTGCCTGGAGGAGGCGGTAACTTGAGCTGGTCAGTGTGGCTGAGGGCTGCTTGAAGGCTCTCTTGGTTTGGCAGTAATGCTCAGGTCTTCATGTCGCCTTTCTGGTAGAGCCCTGAAGATCTTCCACTGTTGAGAGCTCACCCTCTGGGTGTACCTGAATGCACTGATGGCAGTGGGAAGGTGCTTCCTTACAGTGCTCTCTGCTCTAGGCCTGCCTGGGCTGCCTGTCAGGATGTTTCTCAGGGCTCAGAACATGCTGTGCTTTCAGAGCCGTGTCTTTTGCCTAGTCCAGCTGATGCAAACCATCTCTGTGTGTCAGCAGCTCATCCCTATGTTTCATAAGCTCTGGAACGGGAAAAGCTGCTTCTGCTTTGTTAGCTGGAGGGACTGGATGTGTTTTCCCTTTGGACAAGGTGGTTTTGTCATCCTCCACTTGGCACCATCCTCTGTTTGGGAAATAGGGCTGGGATTATCAGCAGGTTGTAGGATAATTCTGGTTTCTCTTGGTTTGAGGCTATGGTGGGGCGTCCCAGTTTATCTTCCTGGCATGCAGAGGTGTTCAGGTTAACCTCCAGTGTTTGCATATATCCCAGCACAGCTGTAGTCAGTCTTAACCAGCATCTACTGATGCATGCAAAAGCCTCAGTGGTTCTTAGTGGTGAGCTGCACTCCTCGTTGGCTTTTTGCCACCCCTTTGTCCTCTTGTTCCAGTCTTCTCCCCCTCCAGCTGCCATCAGTGGTCTTGCTCTGAACCTTTTAAAGTGGGTGAATGTTGCATTTGAGGCATTGTCTTGATTTCCTGACTCTACACTCAGTGTAGTTTTTCCATGCTGGCTGCTGTCAGCAGCTGTAACACCCTTTGTTACAGAACCTGCTACTCAAACCAGCTGCTCTTGTACTTGAGTCTTGGCAGGGCTGTTTCTACCCTGCCTTTTTCCATTCTTTCTGAGCTCATGCTCAGTTGTAGTGCCTGCACAGCGTGTAATTAAAACCAGCTGGTACCAGAGCAGGGCATACAGTGCTGCTGTGTCACAGCTACCTGTGGGCTGGGCGGTGCTGGAAGCTGGGGCACTGGTGGCACGTTAATTGTGCAGCTGCAGATGGCTTCAGTTGTGCCTTGAAGCCTTGTCCTGTACAGCTGGAGTCGGCTTGTTCTGCTCCCCACTTCTAAGGACGTGGTGCAGCCAATGTCCTGCCAGAGGAAAGTTCCCACAGTACCTGGGGAGCAGCTTGTTCAGCTGGTGTGCTCTGAGCCTTGGGTGCTAGCAGGAGGCAAGAGCCCTGAAGTACGTACTGGGGAGCTTCAGTACAGATTAACAGCTCTGATTGTTCTCCGTATGTTCTGCAGCATAAAGATGTTCTGCACAAGCCTTCTGTATTGCCAGGTTAAGATGTTCTCTTGGACAGATGAGTGGGAGTTAATTCTTTTCCATCTAACCTGAAGTATTCTGGCACACTGGTCCCAGGTGCTTAGCAGACTCATTCTTATCTTCTTCTATGACTTGCATTTCTTTTGTTGCTTTAATGAAATTGCCATGCTGCTGTGGAGGCTGAAGTTAAGTGTTTGGTCAGGATGCTGCTGCCTGCAGGTGAGCTCCTTACACGTGCTGTACAGGGCTCAGGCTTATCCTGTGTTCAGGTAAGGAGCCACAGAGTAGAGATCCTGTTGAGGAGAGGGATGAGCTGACTGCCTTTGCTGTAGCTCACTCTGGAAGGGCAGTGCAGCTGCTGGGAACCGGGCTTTGATTCAGGCCATGGTAGGTTTCCATTGGAACCTGCAGAATTGAATGCTCAAACTTGTTGGGTCTGAAACTGAGTGAACTGTGCATACTGTGATGGGATCTTTCAGGGTGCAGCACAGGTGCTGCTTCAGCAGTTTCAGGTAGCGTGGGCCAAATGTACCTGAAATGCAGAGCCCGTCTCCCTGTCCTGCTCAGCTTTCTGGCTGGTGTCCTTGCCCTTTTGCAGAAGGGTTTGGTTTTAAACTAGGCCTCTCTGTGCTGCTTTCTCTTGACGTTTATTCATTGCTTGAGCTTCTCCAAACCAAAGTAAATCTCTCTCTTTTTCAGTGTTCCATTGGCAAGCCACAATAATGGGACCAGTAAGTATGAGAGAATTGATGCTCATAGCTCCTATGAGCAGCCTTCTTGTGAAAGCTCACCCTGCAACGATTCCTTTCCATTAACAGAATGACAGTCCCTATCAAGGAGGAGTATTTTTCTTGACAATTCACTTCCCAACAGATTATCCCTTCAAACCACCTAAGGTGAGTGCCTTGTGCCATACATCTGTCCATTACCGTGTGGTGTAACGTACGTTTGTGAGCCTACACTGAAATTTTCCTTCTTCTGCAGGTTGCATTTACAACAAGAATCTATCATCCAAATATTAACAGTAATGGCAGCATTTGTCTTGATATTCTACGATCACAGTGGTCCCCAGCACTAACTATTTCAAAAGGTACCTCCAATGCTCGCTTCATTTTACTCTGCTGTAATGAATTACTGATCTAGGTTTAGAATGTAAGAAAAGCAATGCTGCATTCTTAGTGTTAGCTGCTTTGCGATCACAGCTTCAGCCTTGTGGCCCGTGTGTACTTGTGACCTGCTCTCTGCAAGCCCTGGGTCATCCGGTTCCTCTGAGCACAGGGGCTGTTTGGTTCTGCCCACAGGTCCAGCGAGTCTCTGGTCTCTGAGTTAAGCACTCAGAGTTGGCAGTTCTGTGCAGGAAGCTGCAGTGTAGGACAAACACTGACCCTAAAAACATGCAGTCCATGGCAAAGGGGGATTGCAGTGTTGAAACTGTACACGAGGTAAAACATGTAGGAGAACGGCAGTGGCCTTTCAGAACAGGCCAACAAAAGCATGCAGTTCTCCTCCCGCCACGTGTGATGTTCTCAGACACCTTCTGCTTCAGGCAGGTGGCCGTTACCTCTTATCTGAAGTGTTTCCCTTGTACTGAGCTCACAGACTCCCGTTCCCTCTGTGCAGCTGAGGAGATGGCACTTGCAGAAAAGAGAAGGAAAGGCCAGGCAGTATCTTGTCTCTGACGGAAGTGAATCTGCTGTTGCACAAAGCTGAGGGCCTTTACTGTAACTTGAAAAGGGGGAGAAATAGTGCCGGTAAGGAGCAGATGAGTGTGCTTGCTGTAGCTTGCTTTATGAATGCTTTCAGTGGAGCTCTGGCTACTGTTGGAAGTACCAAGGTGACATACAGCATTCAGTCAGTGCGACTGGTTGGAGCCGTACAGCTGCAGAGCACGTAGTGTGCCATGAGGGGTTATTTGCTTTGGCTCAGGGATTCTGAAGCTAGCACATTCAGTGGGGTGGTAAATGGCATGTTTGGAAAATATGCTGGGATTGTGACAGAAGTAGGGTGAGAATTTAAGAGGCTAGTTGAGAGCATCAGCAGCCTTGCTAGTAACGGCTGTCAGAGAGCTCTAATCACAAAATACACCTCGACTTAATCTTGTGACCCAAACCCAGCTGCAGTGTGCTTTTCCAGCTCCTTTCTTCCTCTGCCTTGAGCTCCTTTTTCTGATCCTCTTCAAACTGCATCCTCCTGGCTTTGCTGGAGGGAGCCATGGGCTCAGTGTGCCCGTTCTGCCCCCATCTCTGCTCCTAAAGCACGCCTCCTGCGATCAGGTGCACGTACGCTGCTGACCAGCTGTCTCCCATTGTGCTTTCCTATGGGCTCTCTGCAGACTCTCCTGTGTGTAGCACGGAATGCATGCAGATCTAAGCAGTGAGAAGTCTTACCAGGGTTCACTTGGTGTTAATTCATGATGGAGGTACAGGCAGCAAAAGAAGTGCTGGTGGGTGGCTTCTGTCAGAAATGAGGTGCTTTCTGTCAGGAAGTAAACCAAGTTACAATGGGCAGAGTCAGAAGCAGCATTCCTGTCCTGATCAAGTACAAATGAGTTTTACTAAGACAGTGTCAGTCTTTAGGGTGGGAATTTGTGTGCAGTGAGGCTGCAGCTGCATTGTTGCAGACTTGAGGGCTATTCCAGCTCCCTAGTGGCTTCCTGGTTAGCCTTACTGAAGAGTGAACGTGTTGCTAATAGGAAAAGCTGTTGGGTTAGGTAATTCCTGTGAGTAACAGCAGCTTGATGCTGAGTAACCAATGCCTGACAGCCCTCCAGAAGCAGCACTGTGGGTGTGGGGAGAGGTGTGCTTTGTTACTGATTCAGCAGCTGGGAAAGACTAGAAGCAGTTCTTCCATTTAACAGCTTATCTGCAGCTTCTTTCTGAGGCATCTGGAAGGTGACGTTGCCAGCAGCTCACACAGGTGAGATGTTGGGTTGCAGTTACTGTGTAGTATCCGGATTTCTTGATGGTGCTGCTTCTCACTGTCCCCTGCAAGGGGAAGGTTTAAGGGGTGTGCATTGACTTACTGCTTATAGCATCTGTTTGTGCTGGAAGTGCTGAGGAAAATCGTGGCAGTGCTGGTTAATTAGGGTAAGGTAAGTGGTAAAGGTAGGGATCGTGGCTCCTCCTGCTCTGGAGGATGGCAGGCAGCCCGGTGTGTCTGAATTGGGAACCTGCCTCTGCCCTCCTTGCAGGGTGAGACAGCCAGTGACAGCTGGGGGCTGTCAGAGCCTCGACCTCAGGCTGCTAAACAAGCAAGGAAGTTTCTCTACCACTGTAAGTAATTGGAGATGATTGTGGCTGTGGCAGTGGAGGCGACCAGCGTCTTGGGTTTGCTTTCTTCATGTTTGCCACTTCCTCAGGATGGATTCTGGGGAACAGGGAGAACAACACTGACCTTCTGAAACAGCAGTACGAATCACTCTTAGTGTTCTGAAGTAGCTACTTGCTGAAGAGTACACATTGTTGAATAAACAATCTCTAGATTGTAAACACACCTTGGTGGTTACCTTCATTGCAAAGCTTAAGCAGAATGCACGGGCTTAGAAATGTTATCACTGTCTTAATAAGAATGTGTGGTCTGCAACAGGAGAATAAAGTCTCTTCACCTGCTTTTAATTGCTCTCAGGCATATTTGGGAAACCCTCCTTTGTCTTGAGCTTGGCAAGCAGTGTGCAAGTTGAGTGCTAAACTGAAGTATTTCTTCAGTAAGGATTGGGCAACTTGCTCTGTTTCTTTGTGTTTCTCTGTGTGCTGGTGCCCAACAAAGGAGCCGTGGAGTTTGTATTTGGTGCACTGGAAGACCCTACCTAGTGAGTAACTTCAGTCTCATTCACTTACAGAATTCAGCTGAAATCATAGAACGTTTGGGCTGAAATGGACCTTAAGATCACCCAGTTCCACCCTCCTGCCATAGGCAGGGCCACCTCCCTCTAGCCCAGGTTGCTCACAGCCCCATCCAGTCTGGCCTTGAACACCTCCAGGGTGGGGGCACCCACAGCCTCTCTGGGTTACCTGTTCCAGTGTCTCACCACCCTCACAGTAAAGAATTTCTTCCTAATATCTACTCTAAATCTACCCTCTTCCAGTTTAAAGCTATTTTTCATCATCCTGTCTCTACCTGCCCTTATAAAAGTCCCTCCCCAGCTTTCCTGTAGGCCCCCTTCAGGTACTGGAAGGCCACCATAAGGCTCCCACAGAGCCTTTTCCAGATCAGAGTCCCAGCTCTCTCAGCCTGTCCTTGTTGGGGAGGTGCTCCAGCCCTCTGTTTTGTGGCCCTCTGGACCTGCTCCAACAGCTCCATGTCCTTGTGTTGGCCCCAGAACTGGACGCAGTACTCCAGGTAGGTCTCAGAAGGACTGAGCAGAGGGGCAGAATCACCTCCCTTGACCTGCTGGTCACATCTCTCTTGATGCAGCCTTCTGGGCTGCAGCTCATGTCAACTGATGCAAGACTTAACACTCCCAAATCCTTCTCCTCAGGGCTGCTCTCTAGACATTCTCTGCCCATCCTGTATCTGTGCTTGGAACTGCCCTGACCACTTGCAGAACCTTGCACTTGGCCTTGTTGAACTTCATGAGATTGGCATGGGTCCACCTGTCCTGGTCCCTCTGGATGGCATCCCTTCCCTCTAGCATGTCAGCTGCACCACTCAGCTCGGTGCCATCTGCAGACTTGCTGTTCATCTTGCTATGAAGATGCTGAATAGCACTGGTCCCAGCACCGGTCCCTGAGGAGCACCACTCATAGTTGGTCTCTGCTTGGACACTGAGCTGCTGACCACAGTTCTGAGTGTGACCATTGAGCCAATTTCTCATGCAGTGAGTGGTCCTTCCATCAATTCCATTTTCCTCCAATTTGGCAACCAGGAGGTTGTGTGGGATGGTGTCAAACCCTTTGTGTAAGTCCAGGTAGATGACATCAGTTTCTCTTCCTGTATCCACTGATGCTGTAACTCCATCATAAGGGGCCACCACGTCTGTCAGGCATGACTTGCCCTTGGTGAAGCCATGTTGTTACCACCAATCACCTCCTCTTTGTTTTCCTCGTGCCTCAGTAGGGCCTTCAAGGGGATCTGCTCTGTGACTTGCCAGGCACAGCGGTGAGACTGAGTGGTCTGTAGCTCCCTGCATCTTTTTTCCCATCTTGGAAATGGGGGTTTTGTGTCCCCTTTTCCAGGCAGTGGGGACTTCACCAGACTGTGGTAACCTCTCAGATACGATGGACAGCAGCTTGACAGCTTCATCTGCCAGCTCCCTCGGAGCCCAGGCATCGATCTCGTTGGGTCCCAAAGATTTGTGCACCTTCAGGTTTGTTAGATGGTCTCAAACCTGATCTTCACTTCCAGCGGGCGGATCTTCCTTCTCCCAGTTCTTACCTTTGCTTTCTGCAATTTGGGCAGTGTGGCTGGAGCCATTGCCAGTGGAGGCTGAGGCAAAGCAGTCACTGAGCACCTCAGCCTTCATATCCCTCACGGCCAGGGCTCCAGTTTCCTCGTGGAGAGGGCCCACATCTGAGCAGAGCTTCCCTCTGAGCTTTGAGAAGCTCCCCTTTGTTGATAGAGTGCATGATCACCAGCACAGGTTGGCAAGAAGCTGTGGAGCCTCCGTCCTTGGAGATGGCTGTAGGTCATCTGAAGCTGGCTGTGGGCAGCTGGCTCGGGGTGGGACTCTGGAACTTCCAGACCCCAGGTGCTCCTGAAGGTGAGATGGATGGCTGGCTGGGGCTCCAGTGTGGGGACTGAGCAGGCAGGTACTTTTCCAGCAGTGTTGAGATTTTTTGATCCTGTATTACCTTGAGGGCAGAACGTCAGCAGATCTCATGTTTACTTGTTCTCACATACAGAAAATGAGGTGACTTGTTCAGGTCAGTCTGTCAGATAGCAAAATATCTCAGCT
Organism: Pavo muticus; assembly: GCA_016647715.1. NCBI lineage: Eukaryota > Metazoa > Chordata > Aves > Galliformes > Phasianidae > Pavo > Pavo muticus. Next base: position 197,307 of record JACDJE010000651.1, on the reverse strand, counting down.
ATAAAGATGCTAAAGGTAAAAAAGGAGAATTAAGAGCCTGAAGCTAAATCTGCGTGGTATCATTTACAAAGCTGGTTGGTAGGAACTTCAGAACATTAGGAACACTTTCAGTCAAGCCCTTTGTGTTCAGTACCTCCCAAAATGCACTTCTCAGCCTTTCCACGTGGTGGCACGCTGAGTGACTGCGCCTGTGCTGAGCACAGAGCTGGTTGTTCAGCTTCTGCCTTGGTGTTTGTGGGAGTCCTGATGCACTGTCAGCTCCACGTGCAGAGCTGAAAGCTGCTAAGAGAAGCTTTACAGAACCATCTCCGAGTGCTCTGTGCGTCTGCTCAGAAGGAAGGCTGTGAGTCCTCACTGTGGAAGTCCTTCAGGTGTGCACCTTAACAGCAGCAAGCTGCCAGCTGCCCCGGGTAGCGCTGGGCCGCCAGTGGAGGGTTTGGGCTGTCAGGCTGATGGTTAGGGAAGGAGGAACCTCAGCTGTTCTGGGGAGTGGGAGTGCTGGATAAGGCCCCTGAATGGAGCTGGGTTCTGAGCAGTGATGTGTCCAGAGCTCAAATGCATGCTGTCTTAAGATTTTGCAGTCCCCAGAGTATCAGGCCGAGCTAAACCTGAGCCTCATTACTGTGATGCTGAAAAACATGTATCTGTGTACAAGCAAGATCAAAAAGCAAAGTGCTGTCAGAGCTGGCAGCCAGTTCTCTAGAAGGGTGGCTGACCCCCTTCTCCAGGAGGAGCTTAGTGGCATGGCATTCATAATTCACCTGGAGCAGAGCGGGGGGGTGGGCTTGGGATGTTGGCAGCAGCTGGCACTGCCCTTTCCTTGTAGTCCTGCTCCGTCTCAGCACAAGAGCATTTTGGTTGTATGGTGATCTGGAGATGACTGTGATGGAGCCAGGGCTGGTAGCTGGGTACGTATCCTGCTGTCCTGACAGCCTGACACTGAAAGGAACTCGCTGCTTTGTCAGCACTGTAAAAGGAACTCTCTTGGTGCAGCCTTTGCTTGCCCGCTGCTTAGGAAGGATCTTCTTTTGGTGGGAGAAGACTGGCCTGGTCTGAGGCCTTTTGCCCCTTATGGGAATCGACTCTACAGGGATAACTTCTCTTTAAGAGACAGCTGCTTTGTTCTCCTCATTGCACTGATGTACTTGAGAGCTCTTTGCCCTCAGCATAGAAGTTTATATTAGCAGGGTCTTTGTGGAGGTAGAAGGTTGGTGAATGCCTGAGCTCCTTGGTACCAGGGAACGTTTTACTCCTAGATTGGTCATAGATTGGACCTGTGTAGAGAGTAGTGATAGTGCCAAGCAGCAGTGGAGCCAGAACACCAGGTAAGCTTCTTTCAGGTACCCCATTAGCTGGAATTGGTGCTTGCTTTTTAATTTCTTCTCTGGTTCATCCAGAAATTCCATTGCTCCTCAGTTGCCTCTCGTCCTGGATTGACCTGTAGATGTATGGCTGCTGAGCAAGTTGTGTTTGGAGTTCCTGTTAGATTCTAGCTGGAAGTAACTGATATCAGACCCACTCATATTAACAAATACAGAGTTTTGACATCTGAGTTTGGAAGATGATTTCTGCACTGAGAAAGCAGAGATGATCATCAGTTCTTCCTAGTAATCTTGTGGAGGTCTGTGCCTTGTGGGTCACGATTCAGGCTTCTGCATAAATAGCATCTTTGTTTCTTAATTAGCTGGGATCACAGTCTCAGAATGGAGTGATAGTGCAGAGCTGGTGTTGGCCTCTTGTAGAGCTGATATCCAGAGGAACTAGAAGTGTAGCTTTAGTGCTTCTAATGAGGCTTAAACAGGCTTTTGGTGGTAACCTTTCCTACAGCAGACAAGGACTGGACTTGGTCTAATTGTCTGCACGTCAGTGCAGAGGTGTCGCACACTGGGCTGGTGCACAGCTTCTGCTGGCTCTTAGAACTGCTGTCAGCTGCAGCTGCATGCCCCAGCTATGCAGAGGTGTCAGAGCTGTGTGATGCACTTGGTGGCAGAATCAGCCCAGCCATCCACACAGCCTGGTTGCCGTGGGTGCTGTTGACTTCCTTTTCCTGCTGGAACTCTAGGAAAGACTTCTGGATGTGGAGCTTACTCTCCTCAGTGAGCCCTGCGGAGGCCTATAAAGGTGTCTGTTCAGCTCTGTGTTCTGGGATCTTGATGTGCCTCTTAGAGCTGTGTGGGCCAGTAACGTGTTCCAGCAGGCAGTGGTGGGTTTAGTTCTCCATGTTGCACATCTGGCTAGTGCTGGAAGGATCTGCAGAGAGCTGCTTTGTGAGTCCTGTCCTGAGCAATGACCGAGCTGTGTGGCAGAAGTGCAGCCATGGAGCTTACATGTTGAGCTTGCATCTGCCCACATTTCCATCCGAGGCTTGGCAGAGTGAGAAGGCTGGAAGTGCCTGATGGCAGGCTGTGCTGACAGCGATGCGGCACACACAGAAGCCTGCTGGGAGGATGAGGTGAGTCTTGCAGCAGCAGCGTGCTGCTAAGTTTGTTGACAGGCTGTAAGTGGCACGATTCTCTGCATGCTGAGCTACCTTGAGGCAGGCTGCCCTTGAGTCCTGGAGCACTCCATAGTGCAAGGGGAAGTCTTGCAGAGTAGACTTAGATCAGGGTTGTGCCCCGTTACATTGGTAGACCTCAGCTGGCTTCGGACAGCACATTGCTGGAGCATCCTTACCCAGTATCTAGTGTTAAGTGATCAGACTGCTTGAGAGTGCCTTATCAGTGCTCTGGGGGGGAGCTGAGCCCATTGCTGCTTTAGAAACACTTTGTTAACAGCCTTTCTCCTTGATTAGTGCTGTTCTGCTTCTTTATTTAGAGGTTGTGAAGTACTTGCTCTGTGCTAGCTCACAGGGAGGAGTCCTCTACAGGATAAGCTGTTCTCATTGTCTGTGGGAGAGGGATGGAGTTCACAGCTGAAGTATTGGAGTTAAACAGGCTTTGCACTCAGGGAAATAAAACAAAGCTGGAGGAAAACCAATTTTTGAATGAAAGGAGGCTTTAAGGCACTGCTTTGATTTGCCTAATGTTTTGCTACAGGCTGGACTGCTTTGGCAATTAGGAGTGAATAGATGAGAAATAACTCATGAGCCCTCTGAGTCAGTGGGAAGTTGAATTTTATCTGTTCTGCTATTCTGAGAAATGCAGAGCTGGATGCTGGGGCATGCACACTGCCAGGCTGTTAATGCATCTCAGGGAGGGACTCGAAGTGCAGTAAACTGGTGCTCCACGAGCACTGCAGCAGCCCTGTGTGCTGCCAGGCAGGAGGGACAGATCACGGCACAAAGCAGCATCACTCTGTGTGTCCTGTGCCGTCCAGCCTAACCTGCAGCAGTTCGTTGGCTGTGGGAAGCACCACTCCAGAATTCTAGTCAATGGGCTCCAAGCTGCACCACTGCATTCAGCCTAATCCTGTGCTCACAAGACTGGCTGTTGTGAGCTCTGTTACTGCTGTGCACTGTGCTGTGTTCTGCTGGTATTGCTGTTTGGCAGTGAGCATCAGGGCCGTACTGTGGTGGCACTCCGGTGCCCTGCAGAAGGTGCTCGTTCTTTGCCACAGTGCTGGCTGGTTTAATTGCTGCATCAGGAGCTCATAGGAGGAACTGACACTCCTACAGATCTGCACCTTGTTTGCTCTCTCCTCTTACACTCGGGCTCTTAAATTCTGTGCCAAGGCATATTCCTTTCTTTCCAGGGGCTGTAATGGTGGTCTGGAGGCTGCCCACATTGGTTGGTCTCAAACCTGTTCCTGTGTGCTCAACAGAAGAGCTTCCTGTATTGTGGACAGCCAGCTGGCTTCAGCCTATCACAATTAGAGCACTTTAAATCAGTTCAGTTAGAATTGCTCTGCGTGCTGAAGCTGTACAGATAAAACTGAAAGGTCTGGAGTTATGGCAGAGCAAGTAGTGGAGCACAGTTCTGATCAATGGAGATAAAGCAACTGAATGGATGTGTCAGTGCAGCTTGAAACTGATCGAGTCCAGGTTCTGAAACTGTGGAGAGATGCTATAATAGAAATGATCTACTGCAAAACAAAACCTAGGACTTGGCTCTGAAGTTGTTAGAATGCCAGAACTCGTTGCTGAAAGCGCCCAGCTGGTGATGGAGCAAAGCACAGCCTCTTCCAAGAGGGGTGCGTGGCCGTGTTGAGGGCAGTGCCACCGGGCTGGCATGGGGCAGCGCCCTGTCCTTCCTGCTGCCTGTGCTGGGAAGGGCTGCTGGGAGCTGGTGCTGCGGGGTGCACTGCCAGTGCCTGGGGAAGGTGAGCAGATGGGACTGGACAGAGGCTTGCAGGTGGGTGCTGCTGCTCTGGGTTGAGCCTTCTTGTGCAAAGTCATCTGAGGTAACTGAGGGACTGTGGTAAGATAAAACTGGATGGAATCATGCCATTGGAACGTTCCCATCTGGAAAAGGCCCTCAAGGGTCACTGAGTCCAACCCATAGCTCCGTGCAGCACCATCCAAATTTCAAACCCTGTGTCTAGAGCTGGGTCCCAACACTCCTTAACCTCCAGCTGCTTGGGCCACGGCCCTTTGGTGCCTGTTGCAGAGCTCCTTGGGTTCGTTTCTTCCTTCTGTCAAAAGGAAGGAGTGGATGTTAGCTTTTCTTGCTCGTCCTACCACCTGAGTAGCCTTCAGTGTCTGTCCATGGAGTCTGGAAATATGAAGACAGAGGCCACAGGAAAGGAGCTACAGGAACCTGCCGTGCTCCGGCTACACTGGCTGGCTGCAGGCCTGCCTAAGGTGGTGGGGAGAACAAAGCTGGAACTGGTGGGAAGAGCTAAAGGTGATGAGCTGCCTCTTACAGCCTTGTCTGCCTTTCAGCCTTGGTAAGGGACAGCAGTTCAGGTCTGGTGGTTCCTGTCTGCCTGTAGCACACAGCTGAAACCAGCAAGCTCTGGAGCTGTGCTCAGACAGGTCTGGGTGGTCCAAGGGGTAACTGATGGTGCAGAATGCTCTCTCCTTTTAATTCCCAGTGGGCAGTAGGAGGTCCCAAGTACAGAGTGAAATTGGCAGCAGTGGGTTTAAAACTGAAATCCCAGCTGGTCCTTAGACTGTGAGCTTGTGGAACTGAACTGGTGCAGGAGATGGCTGGTACTGGAGATCTTGGGACCAGGAAAGAACGTAGAGTTAAAAGCCATTTGTAGATGCACTTCTGATGGTCAGGCTTTGTGCTGTTCTAAGATATAATCCGTATAAAGTGTAAAAGGTGTTCTCCTTTCCAAAGGTTGCTTTCAGTAGAGACTGCACTGTGCTGCGTAGCCCAGATTTTACAGGGCCATTGGGGGTGGGTTGGTTCCCATAGTACTGAGTTGTTACATGTGAGGCCGACAGCAGCGGGGCAGAGCTGCTCTTGTAGCTGCCCCTCCAGCCGGCCGTGCTGGGTGTCAGCTCTCAGTACCACGGGTGGTGAGGAGCGAGCTCCGTCTGCTTGGAGATGGGCAGCCTTCTGAGGTGATGGTGCTGTTCTGACCCGAGTGGAGGAGGATGCTGGGGGAAGAGAGCTCTTTATTTGAGAGAAGGAGGTGTGCTCACTTCCATCAGGGAGCAGGACTTACTGGCCAACGTGGGCTGGAAGCTTTAGGCTTGAGATTCCTCCCGGGCCTGTGATGAGTCCACAGAAACATGCAGGAGAACTGAGCTGGGTTCTTGTGCTCATCCCTGAGCATCTCCTGAAGCTTTCACTTCTGTCCTACGTAGAACCTTCTGCAGCTGGCACGGGTATCAGACCATTCTCCTCCTCTTTAGCTGTACCTTGCCATTCTTTGTTTTGTGGTCTTTCTTTCCAGCTCACCTTTTTGGAAGTGGAACACATGCTGTTCTCTTCCTCCTTGTAGCTGATGTGTCCCAGGGCACTGCTTCTGCCTCTGCTCCGAGTCGGGGCAGCAGCTGATGGAAGTTCTGGCAGAGCAGTGCCTTCAGACTTGTAGCTGCTGCCATCTCCGTGCTTGGAAGAGGCCTTGTGACAAGTCGTGGTGCTGTCGATGGAGAGGCACTGTTGTAACTGGCTGAATGCAATACAATCAGCAGTGCTCGGCGTTCCTTGGAGGGCAGGAAGCCCTTGACATGCTTCGTGTCGTATTGTCCCACTGTGCTGTGCTCATAGCTTACTGCTTATAGCTTACTCCTTCTCATCTCTTCTGCTTTGCTGTGAGTGTAGGAACCTACACACCTGTCTGTGCTCTTCTGGCTCCTTCTATGGATGAAGGTTGATGCATGATGCTGCCTAGCATAGCGAGTGGGACGTGGCCTCTGGGCTGCACACAGTGCCTGTTTGTGCTGACGTTCTGTGCTCAGTGCTCAGTGTCTGTGTGAATGCAGAAGCTGAATTTCAGGTAATAGCAGGTGTGCTCCTGAGAGGGCTTTCAAACGGTGCACTTCTCCCTTAGGACTGAAGGTTCTGGTGGGATATTCCTGCCCAGAAGATCCCAGTTGTGGTGAGATTGGAAGAGCTTGTAGTTACACACAGTGGATGAGTTGGAACTTCTGTTCAGAACGGCTTGGCTGAAATATGTGGGGTTGCTTCCCATGGTGTTAAGAAATGCTGCTACTGCGGATCCTGGGGGAGGCGAGGAGGCTGCCTGCCTGCTGCAGGTGGCTGCAGCTGTGTGGAACTAATGCGGTGTTTTTTCTCTCTCCCTAGTACTTTTGTCCATCTGTTCTCTGTTGTGTGATCCCAATCCAGATGATCCTTTAGTGCCTGAGATTGCACGGATCTACAAAACAGATAGAGAAAAGTGAGTATGGAAGCCAAAAGTGTGCCGTAAACAGAGCTGGTGCTTAAATAGTCAAAGGGAACTGAAAAAGCCAGCACTTCTCAGGGGAGTGTGAACTTTGATTTTCCTTTCTAACGCTGTGAAGGTGGTGGGGTTTGGTTCTCACGGGTTGTGTAATACAGCTGTTTGATGGCTTTTCATTGCTGTAGGAAAAAGAGACATTTCTGGTGGAAGTAAAGTAAGCAGAGTTGTTCTTTGGGTCTCTTACTGCATTTTCATCAGTGTGGTAGCTGTTAATTACAGGTTTGCTTAATGAAAATGTGAAGTGAACAGTGCAAATCTGTTTCATGTGATGCAAGTTAAGGCTTCTAAAATCTCATCAGTTTTATGTGCTTTAATCCTCCATAGCCAGCAGAGGGAGAGCGAGGTACTTCGGTGGGAGGATGTTTCCATGCTAGCTGTTGGTGATGGAGTCATGGAAGCAAAGAGATAACAAAACACTATTTCATCTTCATTTGACAACCCAAGGACAGAACAAGTGGTGTAGAGAGAGGGTGGGGGGACACAAGCTTCTTCTGAAGTGAACTGCAAAGCTGAAGAGAAGTCCACTGATGAGAAGGTTCAGATTGTTTTGTTTAAAAGCACCAGGTTAAACACAGAAGCATAGGATGGTTTGGGCTGGAAGGGACCTTAAAGCCCATCCAGTTCCAATCCCTGCTGTGGGCTGGATTCCTCCCCCCAGCTCAGGCTGCCCAGGGCCCCATCCATGGCCTTGGGCACCTCCAGGGATGCAGCACCCACAGCCTTTCCAGGCAGCCAGTGCTACAGCCTCACCACCATCTGAATAAAGAGTTTTCTTCTCACTATCTAACCCAAGTCTCCCCTCTTTTAGTTTAAAACCATTCCCCCCTTACCCTGCTGCTGTCAGATCGTGTAAGAAGTCGATCTCCCTATTTCTAAGCTCCCTTCAGGTACTTGGAAGGTCACAGTGAGGTCTCCCCAGAGCCTTTTCTTCTCTACACTGAACAAGCCTGGCTTCCTCAGACTTTCTTTGTGAGAAGGGTAGTGCAGCATTCTGAATGGTGTCTTGGCCTCCTCTGGACCTGCTCCAACAGCCCCTGTCTGTCCTGTGCCGAAGGCCCAGGGCCTGGATGCAGCATTCCATGTTGGGCCTCGTGAGGCCAGAGCAGAGGGGGACAATCCCCGTCCTCACCCTGCTGCCCGTGTCCCTCTGTTGGTGCAGCCCAGGGTGCTGCTGTCCTTCCTGGCTGTGAGCACACGCTGCTGCCATGTCAGCTTTTTGTCCACCAGAAGCCCCCAGTCTTTGTCTGCAGGGCTGCCCTCAGCGAGCTCTGCTGCCAGTCTGTATGCATAGCAGGCATTGCCCTGACCCAGGTGGAGCACCTCGCGCTTGGCCTTGTTCAACCTTGTTCCATTCATGTGTGCTCATTTCTCAAGCCTGCCCAGGTCCCTCTGGATGGCACCTCTTCCTTCTATTGCATCAGCTGCACTGCACATCTTGGTGTCATCAGCAGCCTTGCTAAGGGTGTGCTTGATTCCCCTGCCTGTGTCATTCATAAAGACATGAAGAGCACCAAGACGGACCCCTGGCTCAGTGCTCGTGACCAGCCTCCAGCTGGCCGTGGAGCTGTTGTCTGCAGCCCTCTGGCTGTGAGCAACCAATTCCTTACTCGCTGATTGGCCCACCCTTCCAGTCAGTTTCAGTTTAGACACGATGATGAGGTGTGAGGCCATGGCAAAGGCCTTGCAGAAGTCCAGGTGGATGGCAGCAGTTTACCTTCCTTTCTTCCCCATCGCAGAAGGCCACCAGGTGGGTCAGACACGGTCTGCCCTTGGTGAAGCCTTGCTGGCTGTCTCTGATCACCTCCTCATCTCTCATGTGCCTTCCGAGAGGATCTGCTCCATCTTCCCAGGCCCAGATGTTCAGGGTCACAGGCCTGTAGTTTCCTGGGTCTTCCTTTCTCCCTTTCTTGAAGATGGGAGTGATGCTTCCCTTTCTGCAGTCACTGGGGCCCTCACCTGACAGTCATGACTTATCAGATATGATGGAGAGCAGCTTGGCAGCCACATCAGCTGCTTCTCTCAGGACCCTGGGATGCACGTTGTCTGGCCCCATAGACTTGTGCACGTTCAGCCTCGTGGGGTGCTCTCAGACTTGCTGTGCTCTTAGCAGTGGGAGGGATTCTGCTCCCCCAGGCCCTGCCCAGAGGCTCAGGGATGTGGGAAGCCTGACTGCCAGTGGAGGGCAAGGCAGGGAACTCATTGAGCAGCACTGCCTCCTCTGTAGTTGTGGTTGCCGTATGATCTCGTGAGGTTTTTTAACCTCCTTGTTCCCATCCAGCTCTGATCACCGGTGCTGATTCCTGCAGTTGCAGAGTTACCTCACGAGAGCGGGGAAGGAAGGGAGAATGATTCCCAAGCTTGTGTGTTCGAGAAATGGGGAACTCTGTGCATCTTGTGTTCAGCCAGAGCTGCAGGATTTGCAGTGCACGTGTCAGCCCTCAGCTGAGCGTATGACTGTGCTTTCCTATTTACTGTATGCAGGACTTTTCCCCTTCCTCCAGAGTCAGAAACTTCCGTGCTCACACACAGCAGGACTGGGTTTGAGTAGTCTCAGAGCGATGTTGCTCTCTGTGGTTTCTCGGTATTCTGAAGCCAAAGAACTTTGCCTACAGACTGAATTGCAGCACAAAGACCTGGTTGGCATGAATAACTGGGAAACTTCCCGCCTTGTGGTGCCGCTTCTGCAAACTCTGTAGAACAACTCGAATTCTGTAGGCAGAAGCACAACCTGTATTAGTGCTGTAAGTCAGAGCTGCTTTGCTCTGTGTAGTTCCCGAGCTTCCTCTAGGTGCGAGTCTGGCTGTAGGGGGAGCAGCAGCTGCAGGTGGCTGTGAGGAAGGAGCAGTGTGCCTTCAGGATAAAACCTGCACTGGACAAGTCTGTGTGTCCTGGTGGCCATGAGCATAAAGCTGAATGCAGTGTGAGCCCGCTAGGGGTCGCACCTTGGGGTGCTGGGCTTAACTTCTGGGGGAGGAAGGAGGGGGAGCGAAGGAGACCCTGAGCTGTGCTTTCCAGAGTGCCCCAGTTAAACACCCGCAGCAGTGGCTGCCCGGGGATACAGCAGAGGAGAGGAGCAGGTGGAGCCTTCCTGGAAACCCTTCTCACACCTGCCCTGGGCCCGTTCTGGGCCTCGAGTCACAGGCAGCCTTCACTCTAAACGCGGCTGGCCTTGTTGGCGTCCCTGTCGGCGCGGTGCTGCTCCGTGCTCCTTTAGGCTTACACAGCAAGGATGCTGCTGGAGGCTCTCGAGTCCGCGCGGTGCTGCAGGCTGCGCTGCGGGAGCTGGAGTGCTGTGGGATGTTGTGTTAAGTAAACCCTCTTTTTACATACAGGTACAACAGAATAGCTCGGGAATGGACTCAGAAGTATGCGATGTAATTAAAGAAATTATTGGATAACCTCTACAAATAAAGATAGGGGAACTCTGAAAGAGAAAGTCCTTTTGATTTCCATTTGACTGCTTTCTATGAGCCCACGCCTCATCTTCCCCTGTGCACATGTTTACCTGATACAGCAGTGCTGCGTGTTGTACATACTTGGAACAACAGAATAGAAATACTGTATTTCCCCGTACCAACATTGACTCCTAGCAGAGAAGTGTGTGTGTGAAAAGCTGGTTCTTCAGTCATAACTTTGTGAGCCTAAAAGCATTCCTTGTTCTTTTAAATTGGGGAATCAGGTGTGAATGGGAGAGCTGTGATGTAACGCTGCGGGGGCAGCTGTTGATCCGGGAAGGATTGGAGCGGAATCCTTTTAAACTCATAACAGTTATGAAAAGCACGGTGAAGAACTCGAAGCCGTTTCTGTATTCATTTAACTCTGAAGGACCTACACGTAGGTAAATGTGCTGAGCAGTGAGTTGGACCTGCCCGCCTCCTGCGCTGAAGGTCTGAGTGTAATGGGCAGCATTGGACGGATCGGAGCTATTAGTGCATCAAGTGGTGTTGATTTGTTTCAACTCTCCCCCCTTCATGCTCTCTTTGGTTTGTATGTGGTTTCTCAGTTAATACATAGCTAATAGCTCTTATTTTTCTTAAGTTTTTTAACTGCTTAGGTCTTTCTGGATGTAAGGGTGAAAATCCATTCGACAGAAACTCGTGTATATTTAAAAACCCGGCCGCTCCCCTGGAGCTTGTACGTTCAGAATGATTAATCCGTGTAATAAACTGATTACTACAGTCCTTACGTATAACTGTGTGAATAGGCTGTTAATTACTGAGAGCAGTTTGTTGCAGGCCGCAGCTAACGGTGGATCTCTCTAGAACTCCTGCATTCACAAACGGTTGCATTTGAGAATCACGGAGCGGTCTGGTTTGCGTCACACAAGGCTGTGCACCAGAGTGGGGCAGACGGGGCTGGAGCTCTCCCAGCAGAGCGGGATGTGTGTTGTGCCAGGAGCCCGACTGTTCAAACCAAACCAGCAGCTTACTAAGAGAATCGGTGACGTGTGGCAGAGCCTAATGGTATTACTCCCACCTGCATGGGACCTAACACGATGCATATGTACTGTAGGTAAACGAAACCTTATGTAATTACAATAATGGATGTAAAAGGGTATTAAAGAAACAAACTACCAAACACATCAGCACAAACTTTCATAAAATGTAGCTTTTACATAATTACTTTGCACTAAACATTGGCAAATGTTCATACACTTTTAAACTGTACTTGTATGTGTCTTTTTTGAACAAAGTCTTCACTTGAATCTAGTGAGAAATGTAGTTTGGAATTTTCTTTGTATACAAGTGTATTGCCAGCATCATTCGTGTGAATAGGTGAGTCTGCAAGTTCTCCTCCTAGCATAACTGTAACAGAGCCATCGACTCGCAGGAGCGGCTGTGGCTGCAGCCCTCCCGCCGCAGGAGCGTGTCCCATCCGATCTCAAACGCATCTTCACACTCGCACAAATGAGGAATAAATGTCCACTGCCTTTGGTCTAAGCCTGTTCTGCTCGTCTCATCTCTCAGTGTCCTCGCGTGCCCACCCGCAGCCGGCAGTGCCAGCCGTGTGCTTTGCAGTCCTGGAGCTGCGCCCGCATCCCGCAGGGTGAGGGCTGCTGCCCGGGCTGCAGGCAGGAGGAGCCGGGTGGTGCAGCGCAGGGCTGGGCAGAGGTGTGGCGGAGCTGCAGGTGAGAGCAGTGACGTGCAGGGCACGAACTGCTCCCGGGTGCCGTCAGCTGTGCCACGAGGCCTCCGCGCTGCGTGGGGAAGCAGCGGTGCCCGTCTGCTGCAGTGCGGCCCTGGGTGAGAGCCTGCTGGAACTGGGACGCGTGCTGGTGGCTGCAGGCTGCCGGAGGGGTCTGCTTTTGTCTCGTCCTTTTCCTGTGTCTGCCCTTACCTGGGTCTGAGCTCTTCTGTGTGCACGCTGACGCTCCTGCAGCCCTGTGTGGTGCGGGGAGGGAGCACGTGGCAGCTGCCCTGGGGCCGCCCCTGCTCTCCTCGGATCAGGAGCATCCCGTTCTAACGAGGCCCGGGCCATCCCTGTTCCCTCGCGGGGCTGCCGTGTGCTGCTTGGGAACAGGAAGGAGAGCGGGCTGCAGATGTGAGCCCTGCGGCAGGTAGGACGCAGGATTCCCCAATGAGCCACCCGAGAATGGCTTCTCTAAAAGAGGTCTCTGTTTTTTGACCTAGCAGCTGCTGGCAGAGTTGTGGAGGTGCCAGAGCTGTGAGGGCAGGCAGTGGAGCGCTGACGGGCACAGCAGTGTAGCTGCTCAGCAGCGTAGCGGTTAAGTCCCAAGTAACAGCTTCAGCTTCAATGTATCCGGTTTAAGAGGAGAGTTCTCTGAAATGAAGCAGTTTGGAGTCCCTCGGCGAGGGCATGGCAAAAACCCTGGTTCAGGAAAAGCAGGCTGAAGTGAGAGATGTTTGTGATGGGTGCTGTCCTGCGTGGGGGTTTGCCCAGGAGAGCCTTGCACGGTTTGGCCAGGAGTCCCCAATAGGGCCAGCAGCCTTCCTTAGGGCTGGGAGCCTTCCTTAGGGCCAGCAGCCTCCCATAGGGCCAGGAGCCTCCCATAGGGCCAGGAGCCTTCCTTAGGGCTGGGAGCCTTCCTTAGGGCCAGCAGCCTCCCATAGGGCCAGCAGCCTTTCATAGGGCCAGCAGCTTCCCATAGGGCTAGGAGCCTCCCATTGGGCCGGGAGCCTGCCATAGGGCCAGGAGTCTCCCATAGGGCTGGGAGCCTTCCTTAGGGCCGGGAGCCTCCCATAGGGCCAGGAGCCTTCCTTAGGGCCAGGAGTCTCCCATAGGGCTGGGAGCCTGCCATAGGGCCTGGAGCCTTCCATAGGGCTGGGAGCCTCCCATAGGGCCAGGAGCCTTCCATAGGGCTGGGAGCCTCCCATAGGGCCAGGAGTCTCCCATAGGGCTGGTAGCGTGCTGCTCTGAGCCTGGCTGTGCTCTGATGTGCTCAAACAGCCCGGAAGCCGTGGGCCCAGGTTGGTGGCTTCCTGGGAGCCACGAGTTGGTGATGATGAACTCCTGCACTGTCCATGTTCAACTCGAGGTCGTATTCTCAGTACTTCCCTCGCACGGCTCGCTGTGCTGACACTCCGTGGGCTGCACACACTGCTCCGTTTCTCCCTTATTCTGCACTGAGCAAACGCTTTTGTTTCTCAAGAGGTGCTGGGCAGTGTGGCCGGCTGCAGCTGCGGCAGTGCTGCCCTGTGCCCATCGGCGCTCAGTGCTGGCACAGCGGCGCCTTCCAGCAGCGCTGTGCAGGGACCGGCTGCGTGCTGTGCTGTCCCTGTGCACGATCCCGTGTGCTTCAGAAACTTCGCAGTGCTGCTCTCCCATGCTGTCAGCGTGCAGGAGTTGCTGGTTTGCTCGCCCAGGTGATGTCCTGGCTCGGAGGCCAACACCTGCGGAGCTGCTGCTGAGGATGGAGCTCAGCCCGGCTCCTGGAGCCCGTTGGCTGCTGGGCGCTGCCTGCAGCTCCCGCTGAGTGCCACGCAGCCTTTTGGCGGTGCAGGAATCACGTCTGCCTTGGGTTGCTTTGTAGCGGTGTTTCCAAGTCAGCTCCAAGCGTACTGAAGTGTCCGCAGCTTTTCCTCTTTGCTCTGGGTGCAGCGCACGGAGGTGTGGGACGGAGCTGATTCGCAGCCCTGGCAGCCCCGGCTGCTGCCGCAGCGCCGTGCGGTGCGTCCTGGCGGCCCTTCTGCTCCCGGGCTGCTCGCTGCAGCAGAGCCGTGCGGCCACTTGGGCGCAGCATCAGGCGGCATTCCGCAGGAAGGGCCGCGGGGCGGCGTTCCTCGTGCCCTGCCGGGAGCCGCAAGGTGTGAGGGCCGGAGACGCGTTCCTGTGTCGCGGCTCAGGTGAGCGCTGCGCTCCGGGTGCGGGCAGTGCTGCGGGCGTGCCTTCGTGTGCCGCAGGAAAAACCAGGGAGAGCCCCGAGGGGTGCGTGAGCGCAGGGGGGGCCGCCCTGACCTCGTCCTTCAGCGGTAGCGAAGCACCTCCAGCTCCTGCACCCACCCAGAGGCTGCCTTCCCAGCCCCAGCCTGCCGGGTTCTTCCCCTCCTCCGCTCCACGCCGCGGTCAGCGCGAGCTGCCCTGCGGCCGCCGGGGTGAGTCAGAGCTGAGCGCTGCGGGGAATGCGGGCGGGCCAGAAATGCTGTTGGTGCGTGATGGAAGGTTAGGGGTGGGGCAGCCCGGCAGCCCGGCTCTGTGGGTGCCTGCAGACCCTGCTTGTGCCCTCCCCGCAGCGTGTGTGCCTGGAGCTGCTCTGACCCCGCTGTACTGCTGTAACTGCCGTGTGGTCACCATTAAACGATGCCATTCGACTCACTGTGCCTGGATTGGTTTTTTGTTTTGCTCTTTTTGCCCGTTTCTGAGCTTGCCTCGGCTTGTTTCCTTTCTCTCGTGACGTGTCTGTCTCCCTGCCGCCCCTCTTCTGTGTGCGTCTGCTCCCCGTCCTCCTGTCCCTGTCCTGCTGCCCATCCCTGCGGTGCCCGGGGGGCTCTGCCCAGCCTGGGGCTGTTTGTGTTCCTGCCCTTCTGCGGCCGCGTGTCCGTGGCCGACCCTGCTCTATGGGTGTCCCGCCCAGTCACGCATGTGCCCGTCCGCGTTTCTTTGGGCCGCGCAGAGCAGAGCGGAGCGCTTCTGCCCCGCCGCGGAGCGGTGCGGCCATGGGGCGGCAGCAGAGCTCCGGGAACGGCGCCCGCTCCGCGAGGCTGTCCGGTTTGGGCTGTTTTGTTTGTTTTATTTTCATTTTCGTGGTTTTTTTTTTTCCCTTTTATTTGTCCTATTTTCTTTTTCCCTTTCTCTTTTATTTCTTCTGTTTTCCCCCTTTTTTCTTTAACACGCGGTGCAGTGTCCCGCGTGCCCCCACTGACCCCTCCGCCTCACAGGGTGCGGTTCCTGGGGCCGGGGGGTGTCCAATGTCAGGGGCTGACCCTATGTTGGAGGTGATTCCTGTGTTAGGGGGTGTCCCTGTGTCGGGGGCGATTCCTATGTCGGGGTGTCCCTGGGTCAGGGGCTGACCCTGTTTTGGGGGGTGACTCTGTCAAGGGCTGTCCATGGGGTCAGTGGTGTCCCTGTGTCAGGGGGTGTCCCTGGCTCGGGGAGTGCCCCTGTGTCGGGGGTGTCCTTATGTCAGGGGTGTTCCTGGGCTGAGGCGGTGCCCCTATTTCAGGGGATGTCCATGCGGTCAGTGGTGTCCCTATGTCGGGGCTGCCCCTGGATCCCGCCGTGCCGTCGTATGCCGGTAAACAACGCCGCGTCTGCAGCCGCCCCGCAGGCATTTCTGGCCGTGCCGTGTCGTGCCGTGTCGTGCCGTGCCACTCCACGCCGTGACAGCCGCATCCCCACGCAGCCGCCCCAAGACGCCTCCGGCAGCTGCGTGTGGCGCTGTGGCGGTGAGGCGGTGGGGCGGTGGGGCGGTGAGGCGGTGGGGCAGCTCAGCTGCCGCTTTGAAGCGCCGCGCTGCCATCTGCGCGATGCAAATCCCGCGCTGCCCGCGGCGTACGGAGCGCTTCCGGAGCCGCGACGGAGGGGCGGCGGTGCTGCGGCTGCTCCGCCCTCCGGCATCCGCGGCGGCTCCGGGCCGGGGGGGGCAGCGCGGGTGTCCGCGGGGAGAAACCCCAAACGCACGGAAGGAGGCGCCGGCGGCGCGGATGGGGCCGGGACGGAACGGGGCCGCCGCGGATCCCCGGCGCTCTGGTGCCCCCCCCACGCTGACTGCCACAGGGCAGAACCGCGGCTGCCTCACCCCCCCCTTCCTTTCCCAGCGCTCTTTAAATGCAAATCCGAAGGCGAAGTGGCGGACCCCCCCCACACCCCCCCGTCCCCGCTCCGGGGCTGCGCGGGGGGGCGGCGCGGAGGCAGAGAGCGGCCCCGTGGAGCTGCGGGCGGCGGCGCGGGCGTGGGGCTCCCCCGGCTGCGAGGCCTCGTTAATATTGGAGGAGCTCTTTGTCCGCGGGGGCCGGGGCGGCTCTCGCAATCGCCTTTCATCTCCGCGAGGCCGCGGCTCGCTCTTATCTGCCGCTTCCTCCGCGCCGCGCTCGGGGCGTTTCATGATTTCTTTTCCCCGGGCAGGGCTGGAAAAAGCCCATCGGCTCCCGGGCAAAGGGCGTCGGGCCCCCCCCGGCCCCCGCCCCGCCGCGCCGCGCTCACCGTCCCCGCGTTCGTCACCCGGACTCTGCCCCGCGCCGCCCCCAACGCAAACACGCGCGGTGCGGGGCGGTGCGGGACGCGGCCGCGCGGCGCGGTGTGCGGAGCGCTCCGGCGGTGATACGCGATCCGCGCTGCCGCGACCTTGCGGGAGGAGGAAGGGCACGCGGCTCTCCCGGCGGCAATTCGATCCCCCCCCCGGGCGCAGCCCCGCGGAGATGCGCTGAGCGCTGCGCGCCCCGACGGCACCGCGCTGTGCCCCCCCCCGGGGCCGCCCGCATTGCACGGGGGGGTCCTTCCCGCCGCCTCCGGGACACAAAACTGTGCGAGCGCCGGGCAGTGCCCCCCACCCCCCGCCCCCATTTATTTTAATGCCGACGCTCGGGACGCATTAACGCAGCGGGAGCGTCCGGCGTTCCAACGGCAGTGAATGCCACATCCGAAGGGGCGCGGAGGGCGGGGGGG
>JACDJE010000651.1:27030-166255 GCA_016647715.1 Pavo muticus | reverse complement strand
CCCCCCGCCACCGCCACCGCCACCGCCGTGCCCTGACCTCGGAGCGGCCGTGGGGGCCGCGCCAGCGGGTGACAACAAAAGCAAAGTAACAAAGGCCCCGCCGCCGCGCGCAGAGCTGCGTCCCGGCCCCCCACGGCGGCAGAGGGGCGGTGGGGCCGTCGTGCAGCAGGAGGACGTGAATGCGGCGCTGTGCGTGGGGGGCTCCGCGCCGGGCGCTGGGGCGGGCGGGGGGTGCTGTGCCCCACTGCGCGGCGAGGAGCATCGCGCCGCCTCCGTGGGAAACGTTGGAGGCGTGCGAGGCGCTGAGCCGGGCTGTCCTGGGTGTGGGTTCGTGGCGGGGATGCGGGCAGCGCGGTGCTGCCCGGGGGGGCTCGGAGCCTGCGGAGGGGGTCGGTGGGTGCGGTGCTCCCACGTTCAGTCCCGTGACGGGGGGCGGGGGGGGGCAGAGGAGGTGCTGGAGGCTGCACGGGCTCAGCACCCGCGGGCAGCCCCAGGCTGCAGCCAGGCAGTGCGGGTGCCGCTCGCTGACGTCCCGGCTGTGGGGCTGCTGGGTGCCTCTGGCACGGCCCCCTCCACGGGGCTGTCTCCTCTCTCCCGTGTGCAGCTCGGCGCTGGGCTCCATCCCGCACGGCCCCACGTGCTGCTCACACTGCCGTGGCCCCGTCCCCGCCAGCCGCTGTCCCACAGCAGGGCCGGACGCAGCCCCACGTCCTGCTGGGAGCTTTGCATGGGGCCGTGTGGGGCTGCCCCCGCCCCATCTCCCACCACCTCTCCTCCGCTCCTGCCCCAGTAGTGCGTTTGTTTTCCCAAACCCCGGGTGTAGGAACAACCTCTTGATTAAGTGTATTAATAGTTAAACTTTCAGCTCATAGCTTAGACTCACCAGACCACGAAAAGCCTCCGTCCTTTACTCATGCTCTGTTGCTCAACTAAAATATTGCACTCAAAAGGTTTTTTTTTTTCTTTTTTCTTTCCTTTTCCCCTGACTCAACTTTGACTCCTGGGAGCTCAGGGGCCGCTCAGGGGCTCCTCATGGCCCCGACTGGGGGGGGTCCTGGCTGCCAGCCTCACAGCCTGTGGGCACGGGTCGGTGGGTGGGGAGGTGCGAAGGGGAAGCTGTGGGGCCAGGGGGGGAGGGAAGAGGTCAGGCGTGGGGCCCTGGAGAGCACAGGGTGACCCACATGGGTGGCTGAGGGCGAGCTGTGATCCCAGCGATGATGGGAGAGCGTCGGGTGTCTGCAGGTGGGGGTGGAGGGCACCTATGGGCGCCCATGTCACTGCGCTCGTGGCACCGATGCTCTTGCCTTGCCCTCTGCCCCCTCCCTCCGGGGTGCTGCAGGGCTGGGCTGTGCTGCAGCTCTGTGCTGGGGTGGTTCTGTCCCAGCTCGCCTTTCCCCGTGGCTTGGAAGCAGGTGGAGGGCACTGCGCAGCCTGGGATGGCAGTCGTCACTGTGCACGGGTGGCAGCCTGTTATTAGATGAATAAAAGGATTTTTAAGGTCACCGGTTTTTCGAGAGGCGGAACAAAGGCCGTCCTGCTGCCCTGGGTGCCCCGCTGGCATCTCCGGCCATGGAGCTGCTGCTGGTAGCTGCGGGGTGATGTGCCACCCCCAGGAGTTGGTGGCCTGCTGGCAGCCCCCCGTCCTGCTGCCCCAGCCAGGTGCTGCTGGCCCCTCGGAGCGGGCCGCTGGGGTGGGACACAGCCTTTGTGGGGCACCCACGCAGGCAAAGTTGCGGGGTGGGAAAGGGGTTGAGATAATGGCCCTGCTGGATCTGTGTGCTGAGGCTTGGCACTTGGTCTGTGGTCCTGCTGTGGGATTTGGGAATGTGACTCCGTTTCCTGTTGCTCAGATGGTATTGTGTGTACCAGAGGGTCTCCCGTGGTCTGAGCTTGGGCATCCTTAGCGCTGGCAGAATGCAGAGCCGTCACCTCCATAGCGCGATGCTGTGGGGAGCTGGCCCAGCTGTGGGGTTTCGTGTTGGCCTCGTCCCTGCAGCTGATGGCAAAGAGGCGTAGTGCCGTCTCCTGCCTTTCCAAGCACGATGCTCTTGGTGCCCCAGCTTGGAGAGGTGAGGGCTGTGACAGGGCTTGGGTCGCTGGCTCCGTCCCTCTCTGACGGCGTGATGTGGTTCTCCAGGGAGCGTGGTGTGGGTTCTCCATGGGCACCGTGCTGTACAGCGTCGCCTTTCACTGGTGGTGGAGGAGCTGAAGCCAGGAGGAGGCACTGTCCTGGGCAGTGTGCTGCTGCTGTGCCAAGCCGTGCTCTGCTCTCGGGGTGTCAGGGCACGCTGCGGCCGCTGGGCATGGTGGGAACCATCAGCCACATTCAGCACTGGTGTCAGCTCGGCGCTGGCTATGTCTTGGTCCAGGCCAGGGCAAGGCGTGGGTGTGTGCCTCAGTGCATGGGTTGCGGTGCTCACCCCCAGCGCCCGGTGCCGTCCCGCTGCACCGCTTGGTGTCCTGGCACTTGGCAGCTGTGAGGGCAGCCCTGGCCTTGCCCGTGAGCGTGGCGTGATGGATGGTTCATTTTTGCCTTCGCAATCCTGCCTTGAGTTCTTGTCTCCACTCCAGCTCTTTGTAGAGATGTCTGGGCAATATCCATCTCCCACAGTCTTCCTTTCAAGAGTCTTAATCTGTGCCCGAGCAGCTCCATCCATTCTGACTCCAGGTGGTCTCTTGGTGTCCAGTGAGTCCCGGGGTCACCAGTTCTCATGTATTTCTGCTAGGCCTGCCCTCGGGCCTTTGTGCCTTGTTTTCCATCAGGCTCCATGAGAAGAGCTGTCTGCAGTCCAGCCCTGAGCCCAGAGCGTGCCACTTGGGCAGTGCCTCTGCGTGATGCTGAGTGTTGGCAGTGAGGCTGCTCTCGGTTCACGGCCCTGGCCCCGGGGCTGGCTGTCCCACAGGCTGTCCTCGTGTCCCTGCTGTCTGGGGCTGAGGGGCTCGAGAACTTTTGGTGCTGGGACAGCGCGTGGGGGCTCCCGTGGTGCTGTGCTCAGATGAAGCTTTGGGTCCACGGTGAGGGGGAGCGATGGAGCTGTGCCCTCGGACGCCGTGTGCAGCTTGGCGTGGTCCCATCCCCGAGCTCTGGGCCGTGGTCAGTGCCTGGCACTGTGGCGTCCCCCCACACCAGTGCTGTCCCTGCTGTCCCTGTGCCGTGCCTGGCTCCCCGTGTGCCGCTGCTGGGACTTTTCCCCCAGCTCCATACCCCGTGAGCATGGCCGAGGCTGGCTGGCCCCGGGAGTGCTCGCCTTGCCCTCTGCTTTACCTTCTTCATCTTGCTAATCTGATGGCCGGAGGTATGCGAAGCATTTCAAATATGGCCTCGTTCGCTGGCTCCGGACAGAGCACGCAGGAGGCGTTCCTTCACACTCCTCCCCAGCCCGCCGCTCCCGTTCCCCCTCCCACGAGCATCCCGCGGTGTGGGCACAGCGCAGGGCACGGCGTGCTGTGGGGCAGCCGTGGGGTGGGGGTGGCTGATAGGTGCTATGGGGAGGGGACTCCCACAGGCTCTGTGGTACCACCGGCGGGGCCCAGCACTGGGCACAGCGGTGTCCCTTGCTGGGGGAGGGCAGCAGGGGCTGGTGTGGGTGGGCACGGGGTGCAGGCTGTGCAGATCCCATGGGGTCCAGCCCTGCCAGGTGCTCCGCTCTGCACCTGTGCGGACACTGACCCTGTGCGGAGCTGTTCGTGGCATCGTTGCTCACCCATGGCTGCCAGGAGGGGGCAGGGGGCAGGGCGCACGGCTCCTGGCAGTGCGGTGGGGCCCAGTGCCGGGTGGGGGCTGCATGGGGAGGTGCTGTGCCGCGCTGCGCTGCGGGAGGAGGCAGTGGGAGTCTGTCAGCGCTCCGGCTCAGCTGAAGTTGCTATTTAAAGCCGGGGCAGGAAAATCGACGCGGGAGATGAGGAGGGGGAGGTTTTGGGAACGGCCTCGCATCCCTCTGCCCGTGGGAGCTGCGGCCCCAGGACAGCTGCGGAGCCGGCCGGGGGGGCTGGCGTGGCGGGGGGTGGGAGCCGACGCGAGGCGTCCTTGCTGTAATGCGTCAGGACAGCTTGCAAATTCCAGCAAGGTGCCGGCTGCGGCCGAGCGTGTGCTGCCGCGCCACCGGGAGGGCCACGCTGCCACAGCCAGTTATGTCGTGGGGTGTGATGGCCGGGGGGCACCCGCTGCTGCCCGCGTGGGGAAGGGCTTGGCCAGGAGGGCGGAGGGACTGAGCCCCAGGGCTGAGGACGGGGCCGGTGTGTGTGGGGAAACTGAGGCAGAGGGACAGGTGCTGCGGCTGCCGGCATCCGGGGGGCGGCAGGATGAAGCCTGACTGACCCCCCCATCCTCAGCTCAACTCCGTCCCCATGGCTGGGTGGCACCTGGCTGCTGCCCGGCCCCAGAGCTCCCCTCCCGCTGCCTGCAGCACTGCGCCAGCGCGGCGCGCCGTGCCAGGCTGACGCCGTTTGGCTCGGGAGAAGCTGTGTGTTCGCACATGGACGCTTCCAAAGCGAGCAGCTGGGTATGCGTGCGGAGGAGGAAGGAAGGAAGGGGAAAGCCAGCCGTCAGGGCGTTTCTATTGATGAGTTTGTTTTATCACGTAGGTGTCGAAATACTTTGCAAAGAGAGCAACCGAGCAATGTTTGGGCCTGGCCTTTAGCAGAGGCGTGATGGAGGAAGGGGCTGAGCCGGGGCTGGGGCTGGGCTGGGCTGGGCTGAGCTGCCCCCAGGGCTGGGTGCTGTGCTGGAGGCGCAGGCAGGCTGCTCGCAGGGTCTCAGTTGGCCGCCGGCCTTCCCTCGGGCCCTCCCTTCCCACGAGGCAGATTGTCATCCTTCCTCTCGGTGTCTGAACTCCCAGGGGTCGGGATGAGAGCTGGAGGTTTGCCTCCATCCATCCATGCGTCCAGGTCCGCCTAACGCTGTGTGCTTCCCTCCTCACCACCCTCAGGTTTTGTTTCCTTAAATAAAGAGCCCTTAAAAGTGCTCATTAGCCATCTTAATGGGAAAAGAGGAGTCACCTTGAATGCGGCGCGGTGGTTCAGTGGGTGCAGGTCGGTGGGTGCAGGTCGGGGGGTGCAGGATGGTGGGTGCAGGTCGGGGGTGCAGGACGGTGGGTGCAGGATGGTGGNTCCAGGTCCGCCTAACGCTGTGTGCTTCCCTCCTCACCACCCTCAGGTTTTGTTTCCTTAAATAAAGAGCCCTTAAAAGTGCTCATTAGCCATCTTAATGGGAAAAGAGGAGTCACCTTGAATGCGGCGCGGTGGTTCAGTGGGTGCAGGTCGGTGGGTGCAGGTCGGGGGGTGCAGGATGGTGGGTGCAGGTCGGGGGGTGCAGGTCAGTGGGTGCAGGTCAGTGGGTGCAGGTCGGGGGGTGCAGGACGGTGGGTGCAGGTCACTGCTCCCCTGCTCTGTGCCCGCACCTCCCCAGGGTGCGCAGCCCAGCCAGGATGGGCCCTTTTATTTGTGAAGGCGTGGGGGGATTAGTGGGAGGATTAGTAAATATGACCCCAGGTAAAGATTAAGACTGTAAAAAAAAAAGCTGTTTTTTCCCTGTGCTGATGCACCGTGAAGATTAACGCGGGAAGGATTCGCAGGCGGCAGTCAGCACGCTGTCGGAGGGGCGGTTGTGTTGGGGGGGGAGGCGGGGTGGGGGTGCACGGCCTGGGGTGCTGGGAGCCCCAGGTGTGGGTGTGCTGGGGGCTCCTGTGGGTGGAAGCATCTGGGCTGCTGCCCCCGTGCCGAGTGCCCGGTAATTGCGAGCAGCCGAATGCTGGCAGTACCTGACACTCGCTGCGAGGCCGCGGCTGCGGCAGCTAATCTGAAAGGACGTGAACTCGACAGGGAAGGCTGGAAAACACTTGGAGCAGCTGAGGAGGTGGGAGCAAATCAGCCCCCCCCCCAGCCGCAGCTCTCCCGTGCGTCAGACTCCCTGTGCCCCGAGCCTCATCCCGCAGATGGGCCTGGGGCTCCCTGCAGAGCTCCGGGATTAGCTGGGACCTGGGATCCCAGCTGTGTGCTGAGTGTCTGTCAGATGAAGCCGTGTCCCACCGTGCTGCAGGCATGCCTGCCTTGCTGGGGGGCCGGGATGTGCCGGGAGTCTTTAGGAGGACACTGGGGCATCCGTTCTTGGGGGGCTGGAGGGGTCCTCTGGTGCAGGATGGGAAGCGGGGATGGCTCCAAGCCGTGCCCGGAGCAGCAAGAGGGCCAGGCGGTGTCCCTGGTGCATCCTCACCCTGCTCTCTTCTCCTTCCATCACATGTTTGCGTTTCTGGCTCAGGGATGAGGGGATTCCTCTCCTGGAGCCGGGACCCGTCTCCCTGGTTTGTTGTGCTCTCTGGGAGGGAAGCAGGGCTCTGCACATCCTGGCAGCCTTCACCCCTCTGTATGGGCTGTGCATCGTGGCCCTGTTCTGCAGAAAGCAGCTGCCAGAACTCCTGTCCTCCAGGAGCTGGGGGAGACAGACCCCCTGCCCTGCTGAGCCCCTCCTGTGCCAGGGGAGGTGGGATGTATGTGGGATGCACACGGTGGTGCGAGCCCCCTGCTAGGTGCAGGCCAGGCTCTGCAGGATGGTACTGGTCGCACTGTGCAGGGCTCAGAAACCCCGTGTCTGTGTGTGCCTGGTTGGGGCGCCTCGGTGCTCCCTGAGGTGCAGAGATGCCCCTGGTGGGGGGGGTCCATGGGCTTCCAGGGCCGCTGCCTCCCACCAGCGCCAACCAAGAGTGCCAGTGGTGCTCTTGGTGCATTTCTGGGTGCCAGCCCTTGGTGCTGGTGGTGCTGCTGCTGTCAGAGTGGAGAATACAGGGTCCCCCCTTCCCCGGGGGCCAGGCTGTTCCCTGCCCAGAGCCGTTCTCCTGCCAGCTGGGAGCGGAACAGGCGTTGCTGTAGCGAGTGGAAAGTTGGAGGGGTGAAGCGCAGCCATTTCCCCTCTGAGAGCCACCTCCTGCAGCCGTGTCATCGGGCTGGCACAGGGACTGCTCGCCAACGTGAGTGGCATCAGGGACGAGCGTTCCTGGCTGGGTGGCAGCGGGGGGCACGAGCTCCATGCGAGTCACCTCTAATCCTGCAGGGCAGTGCTGTCCCAGGGCCCCATCTGCCACCCTACTTCTCATGGCAGCTCGTGGGAGCAGAGTGGCTGAGCACGCCCTGCTGCCCCCAGGGAGTGCGAGGACAGTGGCAGGACTTTCTGATGCCAGGGCTGCATTGCGCCATCCCTGCCTGCTGGGGCGCTCCAAGGGTCTGTGCCCAGCTGTGGGTCTTCACTATGCTGTGCCCCTGCAGGATGTGGGGAGGGTGGGGGTGGAGGGGTGCTGGGGTGGGAGATGCTGGCACAGACCCCAGGGATGTTGTGCTCTGCCTGCGTGGAGACCTTGCATGTGTCTGGTGTCCGGGTGGCGTGGATCTGTTGTATTTCTGATGGGATCAGGCATCTCGTGCCCCAGTGGCAGCGGCCCCGCACCTCCCTGTGCTGGAGATGCAGCATGGCCATGGCATGGGCAGGATGCGGGCAGCAGTGGGGCTTCCTGCTCTTGGCACAGTGATGATGGGCTGCTTGGGCTTGCATGGCTCCGGGGTTACTGTCCCTGCCCAGCTGCGCCCTGCTGTGCTTGGGCTGGGGAAGAAATGCCCCTAAGGACAGTAGGAGGAGGCTGCGATTTTATCAGCAAAAAATGTCACCCCTCTAAACACAGTTTGATGATTTAAGCAAATCCCTGTGACCCCCCTGCAAGTTCTGTTTCAGGTGGGGTTTGGCTCAGAGTGTCCGTGGCGTGGGGAGCTGCAGCATCCCCCATCTTTGGTGCCTGGACGCCTTCTGTGGGGAAGGTGTTTCCCCAGATTGGTGCCTGGGCTCCTGGCTCACCCCACGTCCCCAGCGTGTCGGTGTGGGGCACGGCAGCCGTGGGGCTTCGCCTGCACTGGAGCTGTGGGGCCGCGCGGCAGCCGGAGAGGTGGTATTTGGAACAAGGGCTGCGGCTCATAGGAAATCACGTGGCACAGAGACCTGGGGCTTTACGGGAAGAGAGATTAGAGAGGCGAGGGGCAGCGCAGGGCTGCTTGGTGCCTGGGGCTGCCGCCCGCAGCACGGCTGGCTCTTGCCGCCCGCTCGCACGCAGCCCGGCCGGGGAGCTGTGGGGCACCTTGGGGCGCGGGGAGGCGCGGGCAGGTGGGTGGCGGGCGCGCCCTCCCCAAAGCAGATGGTCCCTCCAAAGCGAGCTGCCCCTTCCGCATCGATTCCCCGCGCTGGATGGTTAACGATTGCTTTCCAGGGTTAATTAAACTCTCCTCGTCAGGGCTGCTGCGCCGTGGGGGAGGAGCGTTCCCTACCTGCGCTGCTGCCTCCGACTGCGGCCCTGGGGAGGGACGAGGCCGCGGCTGCAGCCGGGATTTGCTTCCAGGCCGGCACTCGCCCTCGATATAAATCCAGCAGCGTGGCAGTTGTGCTGGGAGGATCTCGGCGGCAGCCGGCTCTTCTCTCTGGGGCATCTGAAGCGCGGCGTTGTCAAGGTCAGCCCCGAGCTGAGCGTAACCAGCTCACTGCGGCCTTGGATGCTGGAGAAGAGGCTGGCGGGCGTCTTCCCAACGTCTGTCGTTATGTTTTTGAGGCCGGCCTGGTCCCTCCTCCTGCTCCCCTGTTCCTTTAGGTTTAGGCTGCAAACACGTCTCTATTTCCAATTATTTTTAAAGCCGTCAAATATTTGGCAGCTGGACAGTCATTGTAGAGTAGCGTGTTTTGCAGAGCGGGTCACCAGCCATGCAATTGTTCGGAGTTTCTGATTCTTGCATATATAAATATGCCCTTTCATCGGGAGCTCTCAGTCGAAACTGCCATCTTTTGCCTCATTGTCAACATTGGCGAGGTTACGCATCGTTTGCTGACTCACAGCCTCCTGCTCTAATTACTCGGCTAAACTCCCTCTGCGGCGCGGGAAGCAGTCCGAGCCCCCCGCCTTCCCTCCCTCCCTGCCCTGTTGGCCAACCCCCACGTCCTTGCTCCCCATCCCTTCCCCAGAGCTCACCAATTCCCGGCCCATCCTTTCCCTCTGTGCTGCCACAGGGAGCTGGTGGCCGTCCCCATGTGCCCCCGTGGCAGTGCTGCTCAGTGAGTGCAGCTGCCCACACTGCGCTCCCCAACTGCTGAGGACAACGTGTGCTGAGGATCTGGGGCGCTGGGGGGCTGGCGGTGGCTCATACCCCTGCTCAGGGTTGGGGTGGATGGCACGGTGAGCCTTGCTGAGAGAGGAGTGGCATCACCTGCCCCGTTGACGGGGTGCCCGCCCCCAGGTGCCGCCCCACCGAGGGATGCTGGCTGGGCGCTGCCGCAGCGCCAGGACCAGGCCGTGCTTTGTGCCGGGCGATGCTCCGGGACCCTGGGTCAGCAGGAGCCTCCTCTCCTCCCTCCGCACAGCACCAACTCAGACAAGCTGTGCACTAAACCTGTTAGCTTATCCTCTTTTATCCCAGTCTGATATGATCATCCGCACTGTAAGCTTTCATCCGGGCCCAGCGTGATTTCCAGCGTTGGAGTGATTTGAACAGACGCCGCAATTACTGCAGGCTTGGTCTCACCCCACTCCTCCATGCGGCTCGGGCTGCTCTGCAGGGCCACGCAGGTGCCCAGGAGCAGAGCCGCAGAAGGTGGCACAGCCTCTGGTGTTCATTACCAGCATTATTTCTTACACCGTCCCAGCCCGAGCTCACCAGCGTGCCGCTGTGCCCCGACACGGCCTCGCTGCTGGGGGCTCGTGCCTTCTTCCTCCCGAGGGCCCCCAGCCCTGCATGCCCCCATCCCACAGAGCCCAGCGCTTCGTTATCTTCCCGTGTGCTCGGTGCTAATACTGTGGTGGAAACAATGCCCTTGCAAATCCCGCTTGCTAGCAGAGGTGAAACCTAGCCTGGTAATCCAGTGGTAGCGACCGTGCGCCAAGCCAGTAATGCAGCACTGCTGGCTTTGGAGGAGCAGATACCTTATTTATTTATATATATAAAAACATATATGTGTTTGCCCAGGCTTCTGTCTGTCACCGAACGGTACAACCACGCGCCTTATCTTGTAAAGCCATATTTTGGCCCTTTTTTCAAAAGAAAGTGAATTTTAAGCACAGGAGACAGTGATGGTTTCTTTGGAGCTGTTACGATCTGCCATGTACAATAAATCCGTCTTAGTTTGTGGATTATTGGCCCAATAGACCGTAACAGCTCTGTCAGCCCCTCCTGGCACGCTGTGTCCAGCGAGCTCAGTGTTGTGTTGGTTCTCCTTTTTTTTCTAACAGAAATTTCCTGAGGATGTTTCCATGCCGTGTGCATGTACAGCAGCTGATATGGAAATCGCAGGAGCTCCGTTGTGTGCCCAGGTTTTGTTTATTTTTTTTTACATATATATTTCCCCTCTGAAAATACCCACAGGCACAAATCTCCACGAGGGAGTCCAAGTCCCTAAAATCTGTTAAAGCATAAAGGCAGAGCTGTCACTGCTGGAGAGCAGCAGGACGGCGCAGAGCGGGTCGGTGTTCTGGAGTTTCTCAGCAGGGCTTCCCGTAGAGCACCCCAACCCTGCCCGGGGTCAGCAGGGCCAGGCGAGGGGACGGGGACAGCAGGGACAAGGCCAGCACTGCTTGGGGCCGGAGCAGGAGCTGCGTCCCTGGGGATTAGCGCGGGGGCAGCTGGTGGGGGAGATGTCTGCCTTTGTCCTTGGGGCTGTGTGGGGCTGCTCAGGGCCAGGGCAGGGCTTGGGGTGGGCTGAAAGCCCAGGCCATCGGTGCTGCGTGGGCAGCACGTGGCCATGCTGTGACTTGCCCCCGGTGGCATCATTAATGCCTGGCCCTGCACTGGGGGAGCTGGGCACTGAGCAGCCCCATAAACCCGTTAAGAGCTCAGTGAGCCCTGTGCCTCGGGGGGCTGCGCTGGGGACTTGCACTGCTCCACCAGAAACAGCCTGAGCCCGCAGCCCCACATCCCAGCACGGGGCTGCCTGCTGCACTGGGACCATTATCTGCCCTTCACCTGGATGTCAGATGTCAGAAATGAGTGAAGGAGGAAAGAAAGCAGGATGGGTCTTTGTGAAGGCCTGGAATGGAGAAGTGCCTTCTGCTGTGCATGCCCAGCGTCCTTCAGAAAGGTTCTCATAGCGAGCTCCTGCGTTGGTTAAGCAGAAGACCAGGAGACTCACCGTGGACATTCCCTCCTGTGGGATGGAGGTGGCTGTGGGCAGCGGGAGAGGGCATGTGTGGGATCATCCCCTTCTCATGGCTGAGGGCAGGTGTTCTGCAGGGCCTTCTGCCCCGGGAAGCAGGCTGGGGACCCTGAGCCCACTGTGGGCAGAGCGGCGTGGCATGGCAGGCTGTGGTGGTGGCAAAACGTCCAGCTGCCATTAGCCGTCAGGGGAGGGCGAGCAGACAGAAGCTCTCACACCCACACCTAACTGCTGCTGTAGCTGCGGACCCCTGCAGCTTGGGGCCGGGACCACTTACCCTCTGGATGTGGGTGGAAACCCCCCGGTGCTGCCTGGGCTCCCCTCCCAGCAGGGCCCCTTCTGTTTGAGCAGAGCCTCACCGTCCTTGGCAGTGCATTCTGGGCTGTGGTCCGTGCTGCTGGAGGCCTCGTGGAGTTTGTCTGCCTCAGCTGCCAGCCATTGGCTCTGCCACACCGCTCTCCTTCGGGTGAAGAGCTGCTCCGGGCTCGGTGCTTTCTCTCCAGAAGGGCACTCGCACTCTGTAATCTCCTCCTCAAATCACAGCTCCTGTTCAATAAGCTAGCTGCCTCGAGCTCCTTCCATCCCTCGCCATCTTTCCCTCGTGCTAATGGCGTGGGTCTGCAGCTCTCCTCAGCCCGTGTCTATTCTGCACTTCCTGTGAGCAGCTCATCCCCCGCTCCCCACCCCGCTTCATGCCGTGCATCCCAGGGCTCACCCAGCCCCATGCCTCATGCACACAGGCACGCTGTGCTGTGCCTTTGCTCCTTCCACCCTGCATTCGGGTTGCCATGGCTCCATCTCTGGGACCATCCCCTCCCACCCGTGCTTTCTTGTTGAGGCACTGTGTGTGAGATCCCATTGGAAATCTATCTAACCCTAGCCCTAACTCATAATCTGATGAAAGACAGACACGGGTTCCTTGGTCCAGCCTCTTGCTGTTGTTCCACTATATCCAGGAGCATTCTGGGAGGTGTTTTCCCAATGACTCTTCCCATCCTCTTGCCCAGGACTGCTGTTTTTCCATCCTATCCTGGCAAGCTAGAAAGGAGAAACCCTTTGTCTTGAGTTCAGTAAGCATCAGGTACCAGGGGAGCTGGTGGACACCCCTCCAGCAGAGGGTTTGATGTGGGGCTCATTCCATGCACTCCTCAGCAGTGCAAGCTGGTGGAGCTTGGTGTTCCCCCATCCCAGAGCACAGTGCTGATGGTGCAGGTGTACCTCCAGTCTGTGTGCCATTGTGGTCCTGGTGCTTGCAGCATGTGGATGGAGGGACGGATGGAGGGATGGAGGGATGGAGGGATGGAGGGATGGAGGGATGGATGGATGGATGGATGGATGGATGGATGGATGGATGGATGGACGGATGGAGGAATGGGAGTCCTGAACAAGTCTCCCTCACCCCCACTGGTGTCATGGCTGCGATGTCTCCCCTTCTCCCACTGCTGTTCCCAGAGCCCAGCAGCAGGCAGCCAGGAGCTGGCTGCTCTCACTCACACTGGGGGGTCTCAGTGCCACTGATTGCTGTTTGCAGTTGTGGTGAGAAAGCTTTGTGGCTCTGCTCCACTGGGAACAAGGAGCTGGGTGCTCTGTGGTCTGTAGCAGGTATATAGGGAGGAGGCCCTCGGGCAACCTTACCTAGCTGTCATCTCCTTGCTGCTTCTCCTGTGATGCTCCAACTCACCCACGGTGTCACATGCTGTACTGCCGTGCCTTCACTGACCCCAGGCTGACATTGTGACCGCTTTGGGGCTGGGCTGGTGGCGATGGGGACACGGCGGTGGCTTGGCTCGGGCTGGTGTCCTGAGGTGCCTGCCTAGGCTCTCCAACCTGCATCACCCCAGCACTGGGGCACCCTGTGAGCACGCAGCTGGCATGGGGGCTCCCAAGCTCGAGCGACCGCCTGCTGCCCGACCGGGGTTTGATCTGCATCATTGTAGATTTAAAAAAATGGATTGCTCTTTCCCAGTTCCGATGTTTCCTGAGAGCGGTCTAGTTTCTAGCTTATCTTCAGACAGCCTCAGGGGTATTCCCTGGGAGTTTGGGAGTTTAATCAGGCATTGCTGGGGCATGTGAACTCTGCGTATAGTGGCTGTTCCCATGGAGGGGAGAGCCTCTCGCAGATATTTAGGTTGGCGTGCCTGTGCTGGGGGTTGGGCCTGGCTGGGAATGCACGGCTCCTTTCCCGGGGAGGGGACAGCTCAGGGTGACAGCTGCTGGCCGCTGGTAGCTCATGGGCCGGGCATGGGGGCTTTGGGAGCTGCCCCCTGCAGCGGGGCTCACCGGAGGGAGCAGCCGTGCCGCTGTTATTGGGTGCTTCTGAGCCTCAGCCAGGCAGCACTCGTCCCCACCAGCCCTGGCTCTGCCACCTGTGTCCTTTCTTCCCAGCCGCTCAGTTTGTGTCAGAGCATCCTGGGTGAGGCCTGCCGTTCCCCTCAGCCCGCTGCCCTCCTCCCGCAGCTCCGTGCCCCCCCAGCCCTCCCTTCACTGCTCGTTTTGGTTCGGGTGGGTTTTAATTCCTGCTCAGGGCAGGCAATCAGGAGCTGCGTGGAAATGACCGATAGGCGAGATGTTGGGCTCTGCTTTGCTGGTGAAATCGAGGGCTTTTGTTGCTGGCTGTTTAGCAGGCAGTATTTCTTTTTAGGCTGGATATATTCCTGGCAAGAAAAATGATGGATGCTCTGTTTCGTTTCCAGTGGCAGTGTTTCAGATTCCTTGCTCCAGGGCAGAAGCTGAGCTAACTCCGATTCCGGAGCAGCTCTGGTACCTTGGCAGCTTAAAGGCCACGGGGTTGCTTGAATGACAAGTGGCACTGAGCACAGGGAAGGCTCGGGAGAGTCGGTTTTGTGCAGCGTGCCCTCGATCTCTTGCAGGAAGCGGGGCGGGAGGAGTGAGAGCCCACTGAGCGGGGAGGGAGCCTTTCATTGTCTTAGTGCTTTGCAGGCAGAACGTGTGGCGTTGGAAAGCGAGCCCGACGCACAAAGGAGCGGAGCTCTGTGCCTTCCCAGCGAGCAGGGCTGTGCTGCGTGTCGCTGCCCAGGCAGCCGGGTAGGTGCTGAGAAGCGCTGAGTCTTGGGGCACAGCTAATTCCTATGTCCCGGGAGCTCCTGCGCTCCCCTGGCCCCCCTAAGCCCCGCTGTGCCTGGCTGGGGGTCTTGGTGCAGACCCCAGAGGCTCAGGGCAGCTCCTGTGCTGAGCTGGGGCTGTGGACACCACGGCACAGAGCAGCGCTGTGCCCACCCCGCCCCGGCCATCAGCCTTCCTCTTCTTTCTCCTTCTTCTTCCTATTTTCCTTATGCAAGCATGGCCAAGTGAAACATGGTGCTGACCAAAAATAACAACCACAAGCAGATCCAGACAATGGATAAGCCCCCAGTGAGGGCAAGGGCGACCCGAATCCTCCCAGAGGAAGACGGGATTATTCTGCGTCCTATTAGACATCTGTCAATAGCTGCCATTTGTGGACCCCGGCTGCTTCCCGACGGCGCAGCCGCCTTCCTGGTGCTACAGCGATTCCTTCAGCAGCCCACGTGTGCTGCACAGGGCTGCCTTTGGGTGACGGCACGTGTCACTGCCGTCAGTGCAGCAGCCTGGCCCTTGGGGGTGGTTTTGGTGTGGGCAGCTGAGATGCTCCCAGGTCCCCTCATATGCCAGCATCCTTGTCAGCCTGCAGAGGGTGACTGGCTGGTCCACGCCCTTGCTGCTCCCATCCTTTTGTGGCTCCTTCAGGCTGGGTCTCTGCGTTTGGGCGGTGGTGCAGATCTGGGGAGCGGGATGCGGGGTCCTGAGCATCCCTTGGTGTGTGCTATGCCCTCATGGGATTACATGGGGACGTGATACAGGGCCTGCTTGGTGCTGGGGCTGCTTGGGGTGGTGGGGCTGGTGGGTCTGGGGCTCTTCACCAACAAATACTCCAGTGCTCCTGTGCCTACAACTTTGTTTTTAATTAACTTCTAGAAGCTTTGCTGCTGCTGATCAGTCTCTCTGTGACCCGGTTATCAGTTGTACCCCACGTAATTTATGCTTTAATCGGCCCATCTGTTAGCCATGGTGATTCACACGGCTCAGGGCTGCGGGGGTCTCCCTGGGCAGGGGTCCCTCTGCAGTGCTCAGTGCTCCTGCTGGGTGCCAGGGCCACACGGGGCAGCTTGGTGGGGGTCCCTGCAGCACTGCTGGCACATGGGAGGGCTGTGTGTCTGCCAAACCTCCTTTGGTTTGCTTCTGTCCCTTCCCACACGAAGGGTCCAAGTCCCTTCCTTTGAGACGCTCTGCCAGTTCTGCTTGGACACCCCGGCTGTGCACAGTGCTTGGGTAGCAGTGCCTGCTGTGGTGCCGTGCTCTTGCCCCGGGGTTCTGTAGCCATGGGCTCGGTGTCTTCTTTTTGCTGGGACGTGCCAATGCCCAGCGGGCAGCAAATGTCCCCAGTGCCCTTCCTGTGGGGTCGGTCAGCCCAGCCCCTGAATGCTGCAGCCCCAAAATGCCGTCAGTCACCTCCCTTGGCAGCCTGATGGGGCTGTGCTGGAGGCTTCCCTCCAGGAGGGTCTGGGGGCTTTGCAGGGGAAGGTGGTTCTGCTGGGCTGGGACCACGTCTCCTGGGTGCGTCGTGTCTCCTGTCCCTGCAGGGTGGTTGCTGGCTGGCTGGGGTACACAGCACCTCATGGCATTATCTGGGACTTGGTGGGTTTATGAGCTGCTCCTCAGCACCGGCTCACAGCCATGCCTCCTCCTGTGGCCGCGGGTGGGGGACGGAGCTGAGGAGTGGGCGAGCATGGAAGCGCTCCCCAGCAGAGCCGTGCCATGGCGCGTGAATGTCAGATGCTGCTTGGCTGCGAGATCGGCTCTTGCAAACACAGATCTGTTCAATCCCATTTGGAGGGAGGTGGGGGAGGCGGGGGGGGCCTTCCCGAGTCTCAATCTGGTAGGTTTTAGTTACAGTCGTTTTCGGATTTGGGCAGTGAACGGCGCAGCTTTGGCACGGGGGGATGGATGAGCCGTGTGGGGAGTGCGCCGGGGGAGGTGACGCTGCCAGCCCCCGCTGTCCCCAGGCTGCGGGGCCGGCCGTGGCCACGCTCGCCTTCACTGCATCCCCGGGCAGCAGCTGCGCGAGCAGAGGAGGGGGAGGAGTCGCCCGGAGTTGTCCACAGGGCAAATGGAGCCCTGAAACACTCGGATGGACGTTTCAAATCGCGTTATCTCCATAACCGCCCTGCTCTGGCCCTTCCAAGTGGCAGCGGAGATAAGTGGATTTCGAGGGAGCGCCTGGTCGTCTGACATTTAAGGCTCCGTAATCCATAACTACCGCCCCTCAAAGGCAGGACGGAGCCACGCTCCCCAGCCAGGCAGCATGGGGCAGCCCCAGGGGTCCCTGTGGCAGTGGCCGCGGACTGGGGCAGGTTTGGTCCTGGATCACTGCGGGGAGGAGACAGAGCTGCTGCTGGCACCACAAGGACGGGGATCCTGTTACCGGCATGGAGGTGCTGGTGGCATGGTTGTCTGCTTAGTGCAGCAGTCAAAGGCTCCTTGGAAAGCCAGGGCGCTTTGCTCTTGTTCTGAGTGCATCTGTGCAAGGTAGGAGCCAGCGGGGAGGTGGCATCGCCTTCCGCACATGGAGCCGGACACGTGCACGGAGGCGGCCCCCAGCACCCATCCCTGGCTGGGCAGACTGCGTGAGCTGCTCCTGGGAGGCACCCCGGATGGAGGGCGGCTGTCTGCGAGGAGAAGGCTGGTGGAAGCCGCTCGGTGCGCCATGATGCTGTGCCATCTGCTTTCAGGGCTAATTCCAGATGCTGGATTTAATCTTCCATAGCTTTTTAAATTCGGGAGTTGGCTTCTTAGCGTCCCCCCGTGCCACCTTGGTAGTGGAGCGGCTGCTGCAGCCGGCCCTCTAAGGATGTTCTGGAGATGAACCACCTCTGTGGAAGCGCCCATCTGGTGACCTGTCACAGTGCTGGCCACGTCACCTGCACCTACAGCACCGCCCAAAACCACGCCAAGCCTCTGCGTCCTCTCCTGGTGCCTTGAGAAACTGAAGTGGGTGGCGGTGACTTGGTGCATCCATGAGTGGAGCTTCTGGCTGGACCAGTTTTTGGGAAGATGAATGGGAAGAGCAGAGCTTGTGGTCTGTTGGGTTGACAGAGATGACTTCCAAACAAAGAGGAGAAGGATGCCCTTGCCTTTATCTGATGGTACCTGTGCCTGTTACTGGGTACCATTAGAAACCCCCTGGAGGATGTCCTGCAGGGATGTTCAGCCCTGTGCCTTGACTTCTCCTCTTATCCCTTGGTTCCCTTTGGTTTCCCCTCATGCCCGTAGGTGGCAGTGCCAAGGTCTCCGTCCCCGTGCCCAGCTCTCCCCTGCAGCTGGGGACTTGGTGGGTCCCGTGCCTCCAGGCCAGACCAGTGACAACGTGGGCCCTGGTTAGGGCTGGCCACAGCGCAGCGGGGTCTGCCTGTCCGCCTGTCTGTCTGTCCAGCTGTCTGTCTGTCCGCCTGTCCCGGCGCGTCGCTGGGAGGCGGGGGCTGTGCCGGGCGGCTGGCCGTGCCTCCACGGCGTGGGGAGGGGCGAGGGGGAGGAAGCGGGGACAAAAACCCTGCGGTGGACACAATTACAGCCACGTAGTGCCTCCTTTTTACAGGCTGAAAAGACGCTGGTTTCCCTTCCGTCGTCCGTCTGCTCCACCTCTGCCTGCCAGACAATGGCGGGCCCCGGTGCCCACCAAGCAGCACACAATGGGGAGGGAGCTGCGCTCCCGGAATTTAAAGAGCTGAACTTTTAATTTTTGTCCCTTTGTCTCTCGAGCCTGGGAGCACCTCGGCCTCGGCTTTTCTTCTTTTTTTCTCTCTTTACGTTCGTGTCTGTGCATGGCTGAACGAACAGTGGCTCTTACGGGAGCAGATTGATTTATTTAAAATTAAAGGAAAGCAGAAGTTATTTTTAAAGACAAGAGTTTTTACATCTGAGGGAGCTGATTGCTTTCCAGTAATGCTAGGCAGCAGACAGTGAAATAGCGCAGGGGGCTGGAAATCGCCGCCCGTCATTTCCACTAAGCTCCGCGCCTCTCAGATAAATGCTTCCTGCAACGTGGGGCCACAGCGCCCAGTGCCCACAGGTCTGCTTCTGAGTTTTGGAGCTGGAGCACTCCCAGCACGGGGCTGGGCTGGAGGCAGCGGGTGCCTGGTCTGCAGAGTTTGGGTTCTTTGGGGTGAAGCTCATGGAAGGCAGAGGTGGTGGCAGGGGTTGCCGCTCCCAGGAGGGCAGCGCTGGTGTTGGGGCAGCTCCTGTCAGGTTCGAGGCTGCCCTGTGCAGAGCTGTCTGGGCCCCGCACGCTGTGCTGGGGGCTGGGGGCCCTCCCGCCCTTGGTGGGTCCCCTTGAGCCCTGGCACGCCTCCAGCCTAAGCTGCACGGCGCAGACCTGGGCGCGCGGGCGCATCACATGCTGCTTAATGCCGCGCTGCAGCTAAGCACCTTCTGACAGGGACCCAGCTGACGCTGCCCGGCGCCTTCCCCGGGGGATGGGGGCCGGGAAGGGGGCCGGGGCCGGGGGGGCCCGCTCTGCCTTTCCTGGGGTCAGCCATAAAGACGGGATTAAGATAATTAACTCCTTCCCCCCCTCCTCCAGCAATTAGCGACGTGGGGCCGGGGCAGCGCGGCCGTGCTGTGGGGCGCGGGGCGATGCCGGGGGGGCTCTGCCTGTGGGCACCCCGGGGCGAGGCAGCGCCAGGCGGGCGCAGATGGCGGGAGCTGCAGCCACGGGACAATGGCGGGATTGTGCGGTGCAGGGCCGAGCTCGGGCAGCTGGGTGCTGCGCAGGCCGGTGGTGCTGCGGTGCAGAGGGGACGCGGTGTTGGGCCCCGGTGGGGTGGGACCGGGGAGTGGGTTCCTGCTGCGGGCAGCTGCAGAGGGCCGGCCGTTGCAGCTGACTGCAGGGGAAGATGTGCCCTTGGAAATAACTGATGGAGATGGAGACCACAGCACGCTGTTGTGCAGGGCCAGGCGTGAAGGCACAGGGCTGCCAGGAGCGCAGC
Source organism: Pavo muticus (assembly GCA_016647715.1). NCBI lineage: Eukaryota > Metazoa > Chordata > Aves > Galliformes > Phasianidae > Pavo > Pavo muticus. The sequence goes on along the minus strand of JACDJE010000651.1, from coordinate 147,067 downwards.
CAGGGGGAGGCAGGCCCAGGGGCATCGCGGCAGTGACCTGCTCCAGATGGGAGACAGCCTGCAGCCAGTGCCCTGCCTGCTGCGTTGCCTGCGGCTGCTGTCCTTGGCATGGGGCTGGGACCTGAAGTGTGGGGCTGGGGCCTGCAGCGTGTGGGGCGAGGGATGCTCCTGCTGTCCTGCAGCACAGCTCAGCAGCGAGGCCGGTGGCACGTGGTGGAGGTTTAAGGGCGGGAGCTCAGCAAAGAGCCCCAGAAGGTGTCTGAGCGATATCAGCGGCGGCTCAGGCTCCACCAGATTACACAGGGCGGGAGCGTGAGCTTGGCAGGCCAGTAAATCTGGGGCTGATCAGTGCGGTGCTCATGGCTGCAGATCCCTGCCGGGCAGCCAGGCCTGGCCGTGTGCACGCAGAGCTGTGACGGGACCACTGCTCCATTGCACAGCAGTGGGCGCATTGCCACCGGCCCGGGGGTGTTCAGGGGACAGGGGGCTGGAGGTGGTGTGGGGCGAGCCCTGTGTGTGCGCTCCCTGTGTGCAGTGCCGGCACTCTGCACTGCTGTGAGGGGGGCTGGGGACCCTCGGCTCGTCATCCCACCCTGGGCACACGGTGCTTGCTCTGCCACAGGCTGAGGCCCACCAGGCCCTGCTCAGCAGGCCCACAGCCCTGACTCCTTTGCTCGGTGCCAGGGCCGGGCAGTGCCGGGCTGCAGGGCGAGCAGGGCCACTGCTGAGAGGGGCGGAAGAGGAGAAGGGCCGCAGGAAAGGCGGTCGCAGGCGGGCGTGAGATAATGCCGCCGGGCTGCTTTATCTCACATCCTCCCGTTAGATGCTTTTCCTGCCGCGCTCCCCTCCTGGCCCCAGCACCGGCAGCTTTTGTCACTGAGGTGTGACCCATCCCAGCGCCGCAGGAGCCGGCCAGGGCCTGCTGCTGCCCGGCACCCCACGGCCTCGCCGCCCACCTCTCGCTGCCCGGCCGGGCTGTGCTGCGGCGCTGCCCACGTGGCCACTGGCCGGGAAGGGCAGGCTGTCCTGCGCCGCAGCCCTCCCTCCCACGTGAATCAGAGAGCTGCGGGCTGGAACCCGAGTCCTGCATCGATCCGCACTGCATCTTAAATCCCACAGCAGCTGAAGCAAGCGGTTTTAGTGCGAGGGTGGGGGTGTTTTTCTCCGCAGGCGAGCTGTCTCCTGCGTCGGGGTGAGATGGGCTGTCTTCCTGTTCCAGTAATGTGATGTTTGGCACAGGCACCTCGCCCCCGTCTGCATCCAACGGCTCCGCTGCTGGGCTCAGCCGTAGGCAGCGCCCTGGGCTGTGGCACAGTGCAGGCACCGCCAGGCTGTGCCGAGGGGTGTGGGGTCCCGCAGAGCTCTGTGTGGGGCTGCTGCACGGGGGGCTGCAGGGGGGCTGCAGGAACGTTGCCTACCTGTGCCCAGCCCTCCTCAGGGTGGTGGGACCAGCGAGGGGCCCCCTCCAGCACTGCCCTCCCCCAGCTGCTGCTGGGGTGGGGACGTGGGTTCCTGCTCCGCTAAGCCCTGGAGCTTTTCTCTAAAGCCTGATTACTCTGGCAGTGCCTGTGCGTGCGTGCATGCGTGCGTGCTCAGGAGGGGAGGAGGAGGAATTTCACAACAAGTGTTGGCGGCCACGCCGGGGCCCAGCTGCCCCTGACCCCCCCAGGGCTGCGGCACTGCTGGGGAGCTGCGCCAGGGGGGCTCCCGTCACCTCCCTGCAGTGATGTGTGGGCAGGGGACGTGGGGCATGGCAGCGCTGGGTGGGCAGGAGCTGCATGCTGCAGCTCGCTTCCCTTCCCCTGCCTGGTGCTGGTGTGAGCGCTGCCCTGGGGACGAGGGCCCAGGGAGACAGTGAGCAGAGCCATGGGCAGCGTGCCATGCACCAGCTCCATCCTGCATCAGGCACCGGCCCTGCAGGGCTGCATGTTGCTGGAGCAGAGCAGGACGGGAGCCCCGTGACTGCTGTGGGGCCCTGGGCCCTGGGGGAGGAGAGGCAGCGCTGGGAGCCCTTCAGCAGTGCGGTGACATTGCTGCCGGGCCAGGGCTCCCTTTGTGCCCCCCGATCTCTGTCTGGATGGCGACCCTTTTAGAGAGCAGCGGAACGGATCTCCACTGAGGTCCGTTCCCTGGAGTTTCTTTGTTCATGGCGCTGAGAGTTTCATTGCAGGGGGAGGAAGAGCTGCTTTGAAAAGCCCGTTTGCTCTTGCCAGTACTAACTCTCTTTTATTTTCTACTTCCAGAGCCGTATGTTTTGTATCAGAGCCGCGGAGTATGTCCCTGCACTGAAACTGTGCTGAAGACCTTTGCGGCCGAGCCTGGAGGACCCACCCCGTTCATGAGCGCTCCCGCGTGAGCTTTGTCCGGTGGCCGCTGTGTCGGTGCTGCACGAAGGGCTTCGGGGTTCTTCCGCTCGGGCTTTGGGGTGCTTCTTTTTGGTTTGGTTTTGTTGTTCCGCTTCGTGCATCATGTCGAATTCGGGCTCCCATCAAGACACTGGGAACAAGCCAGAGACGGAAAAAAATAACCAGGATGACTCTCATCCCCCCGTCAGCTCCGAGAGGAGGAACAAAAGTGGAATAATAAGTGAACCTTTGAACAAAAGTCTTAAGAAGTCCCGTCCGCTCTCCCACTATTCCACCTTTGGTAGCAGCAGCTCGGTAAGCGAACATTCAGAGAAAGGCAACCCCTTAACTAATGGCAACGAAGCAACTGTGGATAAAAGTAATTCTACCTCAAAGCACAAAAACATCTCTAGTATGCTGAGCAAATTAGACAGGGTGGCAGAAATCTCCTCAGAAGGACAGAATGCCCTACAACAGTTTGCTCAGTCGACAGAAATGCTCAAAAGAGTGGTACAGGAGCATATTCCTCTAGCAAGCGACCATGGGACTGGTATCTCTGATATGGAGGCAGTCTCAGCTGCAGAGACAATGAACAGCCCCTCTGATTTTCCTTACCTGGGGGCTTTTCCCATCAACCCAGGCCTTTTCATTATGACCCCTGCTGGCGTGTTTCTGGCAGAGAGCGCGCTCCATATGGCTGGCTTGGCAGAGTATCCAATGCAGAATGAATTGGCATCTGCCATCAATTCGGGGAAAAAGAAACGGAAAAGATGTGGCATGTGCCCGCCCTGCCGAAGACGGATAAACTGCGAGCAGTGCAGCAGTTGTAGGAATCGCAAAACTGGCCACCAGATTTGCAAATTCCGAAAATGTGAAGAACTCAAAAAGAAGCCTTCTGCAGCACTGGAGGTAACCGGCCCCTGTCAGGCACCCTAACCCTTCCTCGGGCAGCTCTCCTGGGTTCGGATCTTGCCCTAGATAATAAAACACCTGGTACTTCCTACTTTTTTTTCTTTTCCATTAACAGTTCTCACCACAAAGTGTGTGCGTGGCCCAGTGCCCCTGTCCCTGCCCCCTCGATGTGCTGGGTGAGGGCCGGGGACGCCCGGTGCCGGGGGCCCTTTGTCAGCACTGGAGCAGCACTGGGTTGCGGTGCTGCTGCTCCCACGCCAGGCAGCAGCTCCTGACCTGGTGGATGGGTCAGGGTGGCAGGCGCGGCTGTAGGGACAGACCTGCAGGCGGCAGGGGTGTGAAGCCGTGTTTGTGGGGCGCCTGGAGCCCGATCCTTTAGCTCACAACTTTGTTCCGTGCGGTAGCAGGGAGCCCTGTGTTTGGGTGGGAAGCGGCTGCAGGGCACATTCGGCATGCACAGCTGTGCCTGCGCTGGGGCAGCGCTGCTTTGAGCATCCTGTGGGGCTCGCTGAGGTGCCTCCTGGAGTACGTGTGTTCCCAGGGGTGCTGGGATGGCTGCTGCGGTGCGGGATGCAGCCCTGCTCTGGATGTTGTGCTGAGCATCCCTTTGATTCCCTGCATGTGCTGCACCCACGCTCTGCAGGGCGATGCTTTGTGGCCGCGGGGGCTGTGCCATCACAGCAGTGCTGGCCCTGGAGCTGCTGACCCACCCACTGGGCTGGGGGCAGTAAGCCAGGGAAGGCACATTGCTGGTGTGGGGACTGCAGGAATGGGCGGGTAGGCTGGGTCATGGGATGGGCTGGAATTTGCCCTGGGCCATGCGCGCCCAGCAGGCACACGGTCCTCTGAGTGAGTGAGATGTGGGTGAGGGCTTGGAGTGCTGGGGAGTGGCTGTGCTGTGCCGAGGCCCCTCTGCAGATCCCCCACGTACTGTGTGTGATTTTTGTGGTGGCCCATCCAGCCCTCTGCTGTGCTTCCCTGTCCTCCTGCTGCTGCTGGTGGAGGCCAGAAGTCACCCTGACATCGGCCGGATCGTGCGTCCTGGCACGAGGGCACGGCCTGTGCTCTGCTCTTCCCGAAGAGATAACCCACTGTTTCCTTAGCCACGTCCCACGTTTTCAATTAGCATCAGCTCTGAATGAATCGTGAAGGGGAAAAAAAATCTATTTGGGCGGTGGGGATGAGGAGAGGGGGACTGTGTCTTTCAAAAACCGCTGTATTGCTAAATTATATTCTTGTTCTAATTTGCTGAGTCAGTGATCTGGAAAAAGGGAGAAAGGAAAAAAAAAGTTCATCTCTTCGGAAGAGTCCTAAAGCGGGTCAATAGAATCAGAGCTCGCATCAGCCAGAGGAGCTGCTCCCTTCTCCCAGCGTGGTGCTGGTTTGGGGGCAATAAATAGTACGGGGAGCCCATGAAACACTCACCCCCTTGATTTGTTTTCCCATTCCACATCTGGCTGAGATTGGAGCTGCTCAGATAGGGCTTTTAGTTTGATAGCACTGGGGCCTAGAGAGGATGGTCCTATCCTTCCTGGGTGCAGGGCTGTTGAGGCTGAGGAGGGTGGGTGATGCTGGGCCGTCTGATTTTTGGAGCAGGTGCTCCTACAGCAGCCATGGTCAAGATGTCAGCCTGTGCCACGCGTTCTCCTTGGTAGGGCTGAATGAGATTGCAGTCCTGTGCAGCTGGGATGGTGGCACTGGGACCCTGGCTGGTGCCCCAGCATCACCCGTGTCATTAAGTCTCAGCCCATGTCACCCAGTGTTGGCTGCCTTGGGCCGGCCTGAGGGCAGCCATGGGAGCCCCCGTCTCCTGCCTGCCCCGCAGCCCGGTGGAGCTGGCGGTGGGCAGCGCCGTGGGCTGCGGTTCCCGGCAGGCTGCTGGCACACAGCAGTGCTGGGGTTGGGCTGGGAAATTCATAGGGCTTTAGTGAGGTGTCATCCCACTGCAGGGGCTGTGCCAGAGCCGAGTGGCAGAGGAGCAGCCCGCAGTGACCCTGCCGGGCCGTTCCGTCTGCCAGCCGCACGTGTGGGCAGCAGCGTCCGCAGAGAGCCCGGACAGGGGCTGCAGCTGTGATTAAACATTGATCTAAAATCAAGCAGTAAAAAAAATAGAATTAAACCTTTATGGCGGCATAAAAATCAGGCTAAGTCCCTATCCCGCCGTTAAGCTTTATCTGCACATCTAAAGAGCCTGAATAACCGGTCGCTGCTGGTGTCCTGGTGGAGTGGCTGCTGGATGAGGCGGTAGGGCCAGCGAGGTGGGTCGAGGGCTTGCAGCGGGCGGCAGCACGGTCCTGCACCCACCGGGCTCCTCTGGGCCCTGCCAGCCTCTGGCAGTGCTACAGCCCTGGATGAGTAGCCCTGGGCTTTTCTGCTGAGCTGTAGGGCACATGGAGGCCACAGGCAGTGGGGATTTTACTCAACAGAGCCGTCCTCCATCTGGAAGAGCCTTGGTGAGGTGACCGTGGTGCTCCTGCTAATGCTGGTGTGATGGTTGTTGTCACACTGCAGGGATGAGGGAAGATCTGCCCTTGGGCATCTGCACTAGAGCCGTTTGTCCATCTCCCTTTGGTGATGGAGAGCTGTCTCAGACACCTCCCAGGCCTGTTAGAAGTTCCTTCTCCTCTTCCTCCTGGGTGAGGGATATCTGAAGAGCTGGCCCTTGCCTGTCAGTCCATCACTGTGTGCCCCGTGGCTCAGAGGCACTTGTGTTCCTCAGACACTGGGTTACAGTTTGCACGGACCACAGCTTGTCCCGAAGAGCAGGACTGAGTGCAGGGCTGTACCAGTGCAGGGTGCCATGGCCCTGTGATGGTGCCATGCTCCCCATCGTGACACCACTGTGATGCGTGGGACCTGGGGGGCTCTCCAGCACCCGTCTCCCTCTGGTGCAGCAGCACGTGGGCTCAGGGAGCTCCCAGCTGTTTTGCAGGTGGTGTCAGAGGACCCCCTGGTTCCTCACTGCTCCTCGTGGCCAGGCAGGGTTTGGCTGGGCTGGGACAGGGGATGTCCTCACATAGCCTTCGGACAGTGCTGGGACTGCTGCCACTGCTATCCCGTGCTTGTTTGGGTGTGGAGAAATGGAAGGAGGGGGTTTCTGTGGGTGCCCTCTGCTCTGGCCTGCTGTCTCTCTGAGGCACATCCCCTTGGTGACCGTGTGGCCCTGTGTGTTGGCTGGCCGTGCGTGGTCTCACAGCCCTCCTGTGAGCTCCCAATGCTCCAGCACTGTCCCAGGCCCTCCTCCCTGAGGGGCACAGAGCTTCTTGGGGCCTTTGTGCCACAGAGCTTCCCCCCTTCCCTGGAGGTGGCTCCAGGTGGCACTGCTTGGGGCTGCCCAAGCAGTAGCCCTCATCCCCTGCCCACACCCAGCACGATGGACACAGGTGGTGCTGGCGCTGCTCTGTGGGATGGTGGGCGGTCACCGAGGCTGCTGGGAACACCTGCATCCCTTTTGGATTTGGGGACAAATCGGTGTCCCCAGCAGCTCCTGGTCCCGACTGCTGCCAGCAGGGCCTCAGCTGCTCCCGGCCTCCTGTGTGGGTGCTGTGTCCCTCCTGCCATCCATCTGTCCGACACAGCACAGGGGCAGGCTGTGGGGACGTGTGGGGACAGGACTGGTCGTGCCTCCCCGGCCATTGTGCTCACTGTGGCTGAGGGGAAGCCGGGGGTTGTGCCATTGTGCCTGTGTGGCACGGGGAACAATTTGGGAGGGCTTTTCCAGGCCTCCCCTGCAGCGGGAGGGCTCAGGCAGCGGGCAGCAGGGCCCTGCAGGCAATGGCTGCGCGGAGGCCTCACTGCGGCCCTGCGTTCCCTTGGCCGGAAGCCCTACACTGAGCCTGCCAGGGCTGAGCTGTGGGCCTGGGCAGGGCTGGGTGCCCATCGTCTGCCCCAGCAACTGCTGCCCCAGATCCCAGCCCCACAGCCCCGCAGCCCCACAGCCCCACAGCCCCGCAGCGCAGGGATCGGAGCCGCCCGCCTAACGCCTTGTCCCTCTGTCCTGTCCCCCCCCTTCTCTCTTCCTTTCCAGAAGGTGATGCTTCCTACAGGAGCTGCGTTCAGATGGTTTCAGTAGGAACGGGAATCCCAAAGCTCTGTCATCCAAGTGCAATGTCACTGCTTGCTTGTGTTGTCTCAGGCAAGGGATTTTGGCTGAAATGAATGGATGCACCTGTGTCTCTTTAGAACCAAAAATATTTTCTCGCAAATTTCATTCCTGTTTTTATAATTTTTTTTGCGTTTGTTTAACATCCTCAGTCCTAGTCAGACATTTAACTGCTTTTCAATAAAATAATTAAAAGAAAAAAACAATGGATCTGTAAAGTACCAAGACTTAATAGACAGAGTATGGACAATCAGTTTCTTTCTGTGTTTTGGTGTTGATGTTGTTTATGTGTGAAAGATGCAGTACTTGTGTAGGGAATGTAAATTTACAGTAACCTTTTAAAATCTAGTTACTAATAAGCACTACTGTAATTTAGCACAGTTGTTTAATTGCACCCTCATTTATACTTTTTATTTGATTCTTTCCCGTCATACAATAGAGTGGATAGTTTCTAGAATGCCTCGACTTCATGTTTATAAATGAGAATATGTTTAAAGCGATGTAGTACCCCTCTCCTCGCCATTCACCTGCCCACGTTAAACCAGCAAGAGGTTTGGAATAAAGGATGGAAGGAAACAATTGCTGCAAAAATGGCGGCCTTCGGAAAAAGGAGAATTGAAAAAAAGGAAAAAAAAAAGGAAAAAAATCGTCATAAAAAATCGTCCTTGTTAGGTTATTAATGTAGAACAAGAAATACCGCGTACAGGAAAACTCCTCACTGCAGTGGTTTATCCTAGAAGCAATTCTTGTACACTTACTGAAGTTAAAATCAAAATAAAAACAATATTGCAGGACCTGTGCTGAAGCAGTTACGAAAAGTGGTATTTCTCTTCTGTTCAAATCCCCGTCTCCAGCTCTCTACATCATTAAATTGAAATGCTGTTTGTAATGTTTTAGCGATCCAGGCTGTTTTTGTGAATAAAATGAATGCATGTTTTGTGTCATTATTCACAGCTCTGTTATTTCTCCCCACCCCCGTCCCTGTGTGCCACCTGCCCGGGGTGCAGGCAGCAGTGTTGCAGCAGGGTGCTCTGCTGCTGGCTGTGCTGGGACACTGCTGGGCGAGGGTGGGCACGGGGCTGCTGGCACCAGTGGGGATGCTTCCCTGCTCCTTGCAGTGCGGGGCGGCCGGGGGGGAACTGCGCTGTGTGTGCAGCCTGACCTGGTGGAGCTTTGCCGCGGCGTGCGTGCAGTTTGTGTAAAACAACCCGATCCGTGTGCCACAGATAACTGCGACCCTTCTGTCGGGACAAGCACCAACCAGCATGCAGCAACAGGAGCTCCTCCAGGTGAGTGGGGTGGGTCGCTGGGCAGCAGATGCCCGGTGTCCGGGATGGTCCAGGATGGCTCCTGCAGTGCCTGGTCAGTGGGATGGGGCATGCTGTGCACTGCACTCCCCATCACACTGGAGCCGGAGGATGGGGGGCGCTGGGTGGGTTGGAGCACGCAGAGCATCACCCCGGCTGGGAAGGGGATGCAGCCAAGCTTTGTCCTTTCTCCAGCATCTGCTGGCCAGATGTGTGCCCCGGGCAGCGGAGCAGTGGGGCAGTGTGTGTACGTGGGCTCCGTCCTGCGGGCAGCGAGCCCACAACCAGGGCAGAGGGCAGAGCCTGGGTGTGCAGGGGACTCTTGCCCCGGCTGCCCCCATGCCTGACTGCTCTCGACATGCAGGGCAGAGCCTTCTCCAATGAGGAAGGCAGGTTTGGGAGAAACAAAGGACCAGAGAGCGTGGAGGCCATGCCACTGTGGAGCGCCCAGGGAGGGCCGAGCGGTGCCGGTGTCGGGGCGGCGGGGGCTGCAGCCTGGCCCTGGGCTGACCCACACCCCCCCGCCCGTCACGGGGCTCGGGGCAGGATGCAGGAAGCACAGAACAAAATGTGCCTCAGCTGAGCCGGATGGCGGGCTGGCCGCGAGCAGCACCGGCCAGGCGTGACCTCCCACCGGCTGTGCCTGCCCGGCAGTGCTGGGGCCCAGGGTGGCAGCTCCCGACTCTGCCCCGGCCTTGGTTGGCCGCTGGTGAGGTTGTGACAGAAAGGGGTCCAGTTCCCATCTCTGCCCCAAGTTTCCCCAAATAGCTGCGCGTTTTTCACATCTAGGCTAAGAACGCTCGTCTCTTTGTGGCCCGATCCCTGCGTGGGTGCCTCCCTGCCCTGGCAGTCCCAAGCACTGGGATGTGCCGGGCACACCTCCCCCTGCTCCATCCTCCTCCCCGTGGCACAGAGCAGTGGGCACCGAGCAGTGCTGCCCCCAGTTCTCTTCAGGAGCACGCTCGGATTAATCCCGACGAGCCCCTGGGCCCCCAACCCACGGCCCCTCCGGCCGCTGTCTGCCGGCTGCAAAGTTCACACCAATCCCGCTAATCGTAGCCTTGCCGTTGCGCCAAGGCCGGCCCCGGCCCTGCGTCACGATGCTTTAAGGGCAGAGCAGTCAGGATTTGTGAGAAATAGGTCGGCCTGTGACAGCAGAAGGAGGCTACTAAATGCGAGACGCCGCGGTATCGGGGAACTCCGCGCAGTGGGGAGGGAGGGAGGGATGGCGTGGTAGCGTGGCCGTGGCGTGGCACTGGTGTGGGGTGAGCAGAGGAGCAGCAGTGGGGACTGGGCTCTGAGGTGCCCGTGGGGTTTGCAGTGGGGCTGCCAACAGCCTGGGGCCAGGGGGTCCTACAGCCCCCCTGAACACTACAGGTGGGTGCAGCACTTGTGCCCCAGGCTGTCCCATCACACAGCCCAGCTCTGCAGCCCACGGTCTGCACTCAGCACATTGAGTTTTCCATTCATTATTCAGAGGGTGGCACTGCCCCTTGGAGAGGTGTGAGCACCCATCCCTGGAGATGCCCCATGCCACGGATGGGCCCTGGGCAGCCTGAGCTGTGGAGGCAGCCAGCCCACAGCAGGAGTGGTGCTGGGGGGGCTGTAGGGCCCTTCCAACACAGCCATTCTGTGGCTCCATGATGGCAAGGCCACGGCTGGACTGGCTGCAGACAGCCCCACCTGGCATATGGGGCTGGCACCGCCTGCAAGGCACAGCCATGACAGAACGCCCTTTGGCTGGTGGCTGTGGGTAACATGACACAAGCAGGGTTGGCCCACACAGACCAGGAACACCAGAGAGGGGCTCGTGGGCTGTGGGGTGGGTGTGGGTTTCTCCCACAGCCCCCTCTTCACGTTGGTCTGTGCAGCCCCATCTCCCAGCAGCTCCCAGCAGCTCCTGTGCATGCTGGGCTCCCAGCGGCAGCACGACTCGCTGCTCACGGCCAGCCCTGACATTTCGACACGGAGACAGCCGCAGGGGGAGGTTTAAATTGGCTCTGCTGGCAGTACGTGCCTGTGTGACGGGGCGGCACGGCTGCTCTGCGGGAGCCCGGTGTGGCCACAAAGCTCTGCAGAGTGGGGGGTGTGGGATGGACCCCAGCCCAGGGCAGGGGATGGGGCCGCGTGGGGCAGGGACAGCACTCATCCTGAGGGCAGCGAAAGGGAGCGACGGGCGGGGGAGGGGACAGGAGCTGGGTGACACTGCTGGGTGCAGGGCACGGCTGTGGGCTCTGCCCTCCACCTCCATTTTCTCCCGTTGCCACCAAAGTGACCATTTTCCGCCTTGGTTCCAAGCCGTGAGCACAGAGCCGCGCTCACCCCCAGCTGGACACAGGGAAGAGGAGGAATGCAACCAGGCAGGTTTGTGCAAACACAGGCACTGCTTGGTCCCTCTCGGTCTTTAGTCTGGTAAGCAAAATCAGCATCTAATCCAGATCAAACAGGACTTTAGCTCCTGTCAGAGGACTGATCCCCTGTTCTGCCCAGGCCGTGGTATTTAAAGGGACACGGCCAGGTTAAGTATGGCTGGAAAACAAAGGGTTTGTGAAAATAATCGTCATACAAATAACAACGGCAGAAGCTGGGAAGGATTGGCTGGAGGAGAATTGGTAATGAAATAGAACTGCCAGAGAAAACTGTGGTTAATGGAGACATCTCCCCGGAGCGTCTGAAACCTCAGGTAGTGGAGGAGGAAAGAGATAAGTGAAACCACTTAGAGAGCAGCAGCAAAACAGCCCCGGCTGCACCCGGATCACAGCAAAATTTTCCTCTCCTCTCCTCTCCTCTCCTCTCCTCTCCTCTCCTCTCCTCTCCTCTCCTCTCCTCTCCTCTCCTCTCCTCTCCTCTCCTCTCCTCTCCTCTCCTCTCCTCTCCTCTCCTCTCCTCTCCTCTCCTCTCCTCTCCTCTCCTCTCCTCTCCTCTCCTCTCCTCTCCTCAGGTTGCTCAGTGCCTCCCAGCCAGGACAGCCCCATTAGGATTTAGCCACCCGACTTCTCCTGACCTTAATAACCAGCACTGACATAGCTGGGAGCCTGGTGGCTAAATCCTGCACGAGGCCGGGAGTGTAGGAGTTGGTGTCACAAGTAATTTATCCCACATGTCTCAACCTCCTAAACTTGGGGAAGGAAGTTCTTAGTGGAGATCCCAGTGCTGCTGCTGCCCTTGCTGGGACAGAGCTGTTCCCCCATGGGCTGGGACCCACAGGCCGGCCGCTCTCTGCAGCATCAGCCGGGGCTGTTGCTGGTGGCAGGGTCTGCACAGATCTTGGGCAGGGGCTGACCGTGGGGTTTGGGGCCAGGGGATGCGGGGCAGCCAGGATGGAGCTCTGCGGCTGCAGAGTTCAGGCTGGGTGATCACCACTGCTGCAGTCTGAGCATCATATTCATATTCCAGTCGCATTTTTTTTGGCATCTTTCCCCTCTTTGGATGTGGCTGAGCTCCAGGAAGGGAGGGCGAGGACACAAATGGGCTCCACTTGCCTTCTCTCAGCTGCTCTGACTGAGCTGGATGGGTTTGCCATCGTCCTGAGCGATACCAGAGCAGAGCCCACAGCCTGCTTCTTCCTGCTGAGGGTATTCGGGGCTCAGGTCACTGCCCACCCCCCTTGGCTATGGAGTCACCACCACAGAAAGCCTCTGCTTGGGTCTTTTGAGCTTGCTAGGATGTTAAAGCCTCCTGAAGGCAGGAGGTCCTGGAGGAATGCTGTGCACAGCGCCGGGTGCTGAGCGGATCGCACTGGGTCGCACTGGGCTGCGGGCTGTCCGTCCCACACAGCTCAGGGTGCTGGGGCGAGGGCAGCAAAGAGAGGAGTGAGCCTGGGCTGCAGCTCCAGCTTGGGGTGGGAGCCTGGAGCTGCTTGTCCATCCCCAGGCTGGTGGGCCCCATGCTGTCCCCTTGCCCCAGGGTCGGGCACATGTTTGGTGGCGCTTCCAGGGGCCGATGGCCACCTGGGTGCAGGCAGAAGCGCGGGAGACTTCAAGGAAGCAGACGATCCGTGGCAAAATTATACCTGGGAGGTGAGAAGAAGCGGGGTTTTGTTGTTTGGGATGTTAGATCAGAGGGCAGGGAGGAACAAACCACTTCAGCTTCACCCAAAAGGAACAGTTCTGAACACCTTTTCTGAAACTAGAAAGGGTTGGTACAGAAGCAGGCATTGGTTTCTTCCACTACCAACACGAGCTGCGTCTTTAGTGGAAATCTGCAAAGTTCCTCTAATCCCACAGAAGTAAAAAAGAAGCAGTTTGCTTATTGCTCAGCAGCCCCGCGCTGTGGGGCAGAGCCGTGCCTGTGGGTCCGCTCCTGGAGGCTCTTGGGGTGCGTGGCGCTGCGTGTCCCACCCCAGGCTGCCCCTCCCGGGCAGCAGCAGCTCTGCCTTTTGCTGCACTTCCCCGGCACCGGTTATGCAAGTGGCTCGGGAAGCCGAGCAAATTGCAGCAGGAAGAAATCATCGCGCTGCTCTGGTGGGAAAAGCCGTTATCGGCGCTGCCGGCGAGCCCGGCTGCGGCAGGTAGGGCCGGAGCAGAGCCGTGCTGCAGGATGCGCGCTGATAAGATGCCGGGTCCTGCTCCCACGGCCTCGGGAGACGGAAGCGCTGCGCCGTGAAGCTATGGAAACGGCGCGGCTCCGTGCGAGCGGTAATTGGGCCACTTCTGCTCGCGGCACAGAGCGCAGGCAGGTACGCCTCGCTCTTTTGTGTGCGCGGGGGCACGGCGGCATCGCGCTGCTCTGTTGGAAGCACGGGAGCCCCCGCAGCCCCCGCAGCCCCCGCCTGCTGCCCTCCCGGTGGGGCGCCGCGCTGCGCCCGCCCCGCGCGAAGGTCACGCTGCGAGTTGGCCGGGAGCGGAGCTGCCAAATCCGCCCCTTTGTTGGGGAGAGGGCTGCGGTCAGACCCCAAAGTCACCTTCCAGGGAGGGGCTCACCGCGCCCTTTGTTGTTTGCCAAGAAACGCCCGCCCAGAGGGCCGTGAAATTGTCAGGATGTGTGAAATCAGGCAGTGCCGGGCAGCTCTCCCGCATGACCACGTTAAATATTTAATGTGTTGCTTACAGGGGATTTGTACCCACGGCGCAGACCTGCAGCCCAGCTCAGCCCCACTGGAGCGGGGCCGGGGGCTGCACGGGGCGCCCAGCAGCCGGCAGCTCCTGCGAGTGACAAACGCGCTCGGGAGCAGGAATTCATTCCTGTAAATATGTTTGCATTATTTATTTTAAGCATTTTTATAAATCATAATAGGAGAGACATCTGCTGTTAAAACTGCAAACTGCATTCATGCCTAGGGCAAGATGGGAAGAGGCTGCTCCCCGGGAAAGCTTGGCAAACTTTGGGGAGCGCGGCGCTGGGGGGCTGCGGGGGGGCAGTACCTGGGGCGCAGCGGGGCAAACTGGCAGCAGCTGCCCGCTCCTCCCCGGGCTCTATTTAATCGCCTGCAGCTCTCCTGCAGCCCTCTCGCTTTTGACACCTCTTTATATGCAGCTTTATCATGGGGATGGCATCTTGTGCTCGCTCTCCAGACGGCCAAAGGAGAAACCAGGACGAGAGCTCCCTGCTGACATCCAGCGCTGTGCGTGCGCCGGCGTGCCTTCTGCCCTCGCTGGCTGTGGAGGTGCCGGGGGGGGGGGGCCCGCTCTGCAGGGAGGGCTGTCCCCCAGCCCGTGCCATTTCCAAGCCCGGAGCCGGAGGCGGCGGTGGCTCTGGGTGCGGGGAGGAAGCTCCGGGTGACTGTGACTCACTGCGGCGCAAGATTAATTGCCAGGCGTTGCAGGAGGTTTATCACTGCCACCCTCGGCTCGCTGGATCGCACCTCTCACTGCGGCTCTGAGTGCCCGGGGAGCAGCGGGGGCGGCGGGCAGGGAGCGCTGTCCCCGTCGGTCACCTTGGGGCCGGGGCGCTGCCGGTCCCCCAGGTCACGTCATCCTTCAGAGTGGGGCCGTGTGGGTCCTTGCTCCTTTCTCGAGCTGTGCTGCAGCCCCTCGCTGCGGGGCCCGGTGTGGGAAGCACTCCCCAGGGCTCGTCCCTGCGTGTATGGGGGCTCTGCGTCCCCACATCCAGAGCTGAGAGGTCCCTCAGCACCACCGAGTTCTGCAGCTGTGATGAACCGAATCTTTTGCATAATCAATAATTAATGTCTGGGGTTTCCAAGCAGCTAATTAATCTCTCGGTGAAGGGAAAACAATTTTTAGAATAAGTGTGGGTGTTTCTCAGCCAGGTGAGATGGATGCCACCCTCCAGCCAGGCTCTTCTTCCATCCCGTCCTTCCCAACCATCCCTGGAGAGCTCCTTGCTACAAGCGATGCTATTCATTGCCAGGGAGCGGACCATATTGATCATAAATACTTGCCTAATGAGATCATATCTGCTTTCCAGCGTGCGCAGCGAGTGACCTCGCGAGGCCTGTGTCCTTTGCAGAGCCTGCAGAGCGCTGCATTGCCTGGCAGCGTGCTCTGTGCGAGCAGTGAGCCCTGCAGTGCTGTCCCCGGCTCGGCCCAGGTTCCCTTCCTGCCGCTGGAGAGGAGCAGATACTTCCAGAGCGGGGTCCCTTTGTGCCACACACGTCAGCGCCCAGGGGCCGAGCTGTCCCTGGAGCACCTGTTCTCCCCGTGATTTTGGTGGCCACGTGGCTGTCCCAGCTGCAGCCCCATGAGTTCTGGCAGACAAGTCACAGGAAATGCCCCACTGTGGCTCCTCAGTGGTGAAGGACAGGGCTCTGCGGGCCTCCGCTCAGCACAACAGTATTCTGCTCTGCCTCCGTGGTGGGCGTTGCTGAATCCAGGCTTGCTGCAGTCCATTTCTGTGCTAGCAGGCGATGAATTTGCTCTCCCCATCGCTGGCTCCTCAGCTTGTCCCAGAATAGCCAAGTCGCTGACTCGTGGCTCATGTTGAACAATTGCCAAGCAGCTGCAGCTGTCCTTGACTTTATCTCTGCTCCAGTGTGGCTTTGCCCAGCTCCACAGGTTCACACTAGGAGACTCCACTCCCCCTTCCCAGAATAGAAGACATCCACGGCCCAGCGTCAGCAGCTGTGGGAAGCGTCCTCCGAGCCATCAGTAATTAGGCTGGTGGAAAGGCCGCTCCGTTGGCTAATGAGTAGCTCAGGATGAGACCTGAGGTCTTCTCACCCTCTTGAAATCTTGCTGGTGACTTCCAAAGATTACTTGGCTCGCTCCCACCCTCACCCCAGCTCACAGCCGTCCTCTCATGGGAGCTGGCCAGCTCCAGTAGACACAGATCTCGTGGTCCTTGCCCCATCAGCTCTGGTTTTCTCCTGCTCCTCCCCACGCTGCTCTCAGCCACCCGTTTCCATCACACCACAGAGCCACAGCATGGCTGGCTGTGGAAGGGGGCACAGGGCAGATAACTCAGCTGGGGGAGCAGGTTGGGCGGACAGCACCGGCATTTCCCTGCAGATGAACACTGCGTTCCTCCCCTCATTCCTGCAGGAGCAGCATGGAAAATGAAGGCACCGTGCAGTTAACATACTGACCTGAGACCTGCCAAGTCTCACTGTCCTTTGTTTTAACTATTATATGCCTCTGCTTCCCTAGAGGGAGTTGATTTCCTACAGAAAGTGGCTTTCTTTTCCTTCAGGGTTGTTACGGGCCAGGAGCATTAACTGCCCCCTGGTATTGTGCTGGCTGAGGGGTGGGCACACCTCGGATTGAGGTAGTTCCATTGCTTTGCCACTGCCAATTCTTAGAGCAGTCCCAAGCATGGTGAGCTGTCACATACTCATCTGCCTTCGTGTTTAGTGGGGTTGGGGTGAGGAGAACACACAAGCTCGGGATGAAGACAGTCAGGCACCAGCAGACAGCCCTCTGGAGGCTGTGCAGTCTCCATCCCCTGGGGTTTTCCAGCCCCCATTGGACAACAGCATCTTATCTCGTAGCTGACCTTGCTTTGAGCAGAGGTTGGGCTGGAGACCTCCCGAGGTCCCATCCGGCCCAAGGTATTTTGCAACACTGTGATGAGGATGAGATGTAGAGCTGACAGGAAGGGCAGCACTCCACGCAGGACCGCCTCCAGCCAGCAGCTCTCCTGCTCCTGAGGGCTGGAGCTGGGAGGCTAAGCCTTGCCTAAGGCTGTGAATCACAAGGCACAGGGATCTTTTGTTCTTGTGCTTTTTGGACACAAGCTCAGATGGGGGTCTGACAGCTTGCAGCCCACCCCCGTGCCCCCTGCTCACATCTCCCCACGAACTGGGGGAAGCAGGAGGTGCCCACAGGGCTCAGCAGTGACCCAAGGGACAGCAATGGCGCAGCATCCCTGCTGCCCTGCAGCGCTGACTCAGTGTGTCCATGAGCTCCTGACCCTGCGGTGGCCAGCTGGGCGGGGATGGATGCGCCAGGCAGCAGTGATCCCTCCCTTTCTGTTTCCTGTGACCTCTCTGCCAGGCAGGTTTTGAGGTCCATATCCTCCCTGGGGGGCTACATCCCAGCAGGGTTTTCTCCCAGCCCCCAAGCCCGAGGCTCCTGCCGCAAAGCCCCTTCCTGCTCCATGCAGGGCCGCCAGGTCCTCAGCAGCATGCAGCCCTCCGTGGCACAGCAGAGCAGCCCAGGAGCAGTGCTGCAGCTGTCTGGTGGCTGGGAGCAGAGCCTGGCTTTGGCTTTTTAGGGGCAGCGGCACACAGGATGGGGGCTGGGGGTGGCAGTGGGGGCATGCAGCAGGGAGGCCATCCTCATGCGGCCCTGACTGTGGCTGGTCCAGCAGCAGCAATGCTGTGTATGGGAAGCAGCGCAGGAGGGGGTTCAGTGCTGCAGAGACCTGCTCCAGGACTTCCTGCTCTGTGCAGCTTGGAGAAGCCCCTATACAGAAACCTGCGGCACGTCACACCATGTGGTTTGGGCTCTCCCCAGCCCTGCAGCAGGGGTGAAGGCCATCAGCACCGTGACTCCCAGAAGGGTCACAGAAATGGCTCCAGTCGTCCCTATGGCCCACTGGGCTCTTGTACCAAGACAGCTTACCACAAGGGAACCAAAACCCTGGTTCCAGCAGGCCTGGACAGCAGGACCCCAGAGCCTGGGGAGACCCCCAGGGAAGGGCATGGAGGGGAACAGGGAGGCCTCAGTACCTCTCTGTCTGGCTGAGCAAAAACATCACCCAGCAGGTCCCCAGGTTACCCTTCACACAGCTGCACGGACTGTCCACACTGAAACCCATCAATTGGGGTCAGAATCAGCTTCTGGGCTACTCCTCTGCCGCTGCCAACAATTCTAGTGCCCACCAATCCTGAAGGAGGTGGGGAGGGCAGCAGCAGACCTGGCATGCCAGCACACAAAGAAACACGGGAGGCAAACATCAGCCTGGGGAGCAGTGGGACTTACAGCTCCTGGGGGCCTGGGGGCAGCCCCAACCCTCCTGGCTGCTGCCTGGCCGCGTAGGACACAGTGTGTGACAGGCAAGCAGCAAGCTCCAGGCTGCAGGGACAGACCCCATCCCAGCTCCATCCCCGCGTGTCCCCAACTCCGTGCCAATGGAGGCAGCGTGGGGCTCAGGCTGACTTCTTCAGGCTCACACTGGGATGCACAGCAGCCTCCCACAAACCAGAACACCAGTCTGTAGTTCTTACAGAGCAAAGAACTTCCCAACACGAGTGCTCCAAAGCAGGCAGCACCGCTGTACAGAAATCTATGCCCAAGTGCTCCATAGCATAGCCTACTGCACACATCTAGAGGCAGGCCAACAAATTCAGACCTGAAGATGCGTATAATTGCCAGGCAGGACTTCGAGGCTGGAGCAACTTCAAAGAAAATTGAACTGGTGTGCCTTGACAGCAACGTGCTGGTGCTCCACGCTCAGTGGGACAAATCCTACCTCTGTGTGCCACTGAGTCCAAGCAGCGCCCCGAGGTCCAATCTGGCGTGCTGCAGAGCCTGCTTCAGCTGAGAAACTTGCAGCACTTAAATATTTGTTGGCTCGCCTCAGAAATAAAGCTAGCTGGGTTTAGCACGACACTCAGTATTCCCTCACAGCTCTTTTTCTCTCCTCGTGCTATTTCTGCAGTCTGCGCTGCCTACAAACTGCCCTGCCAAGGTGGAAAATGCCGTCACCGGCAGTGGATCTCACTCCGGTGATGCGTCCCCTCCCCGTGCAGCACCCGGTGGGCCCCCCCCCCCCCTGCCCACAGAGCCCAGGTGAAAACCAGCGGTCTGAGGCTCTGTGCTGGCAGAGAGGAGCGAGCAGATGGTGCCCTAAAATCGCTGCGCCCCGACGAGTGAGGCAGCGATCGTCTCCGAAGCTCTCGAGATATTTTTTCCAGCTCCTGCTGAGCCTGGCGAGCGCCGTAATTGCAGCTTGGACTGGCTGGAGAGGGCAATACCCGGATGGGCTCCCTGCCTTCCCCGCTGTAATTGGGCCCCGGTGATGCAAAGCACAAAGCTCTTTCCTTCCTGTTTGCTGCTCTCCCTCTGTGAAACCTTCCCCTGCCTGTGCTGTGCATGCTGGAAAATATGTAAATACCAGGGCACAGGAGAATGACTCCCTCGTGCCTGCGCCGTGTCTGAAATCCCCATTAAAAATATATGTTCCAAAAAGAGCACCTCTGCACCAAAGCAGAAGCTCTCCCGGCAATGAGGGGCTGTTTGAAGGGAGCGGGAGGAGCGGATCAAAGGGTTCAGCCGCACGCCTTGCCGGGAGAAGGGACAACGCAGCAGTCCCGGCTAAATTAGCTGCAGGAAGGGCTTTGGAGGCTGCACAGAATCAATAGAACTACCTGCCACTCACACAGGAGGCTGCGATGCGGCACTGGGGACGACGGCCGGGAGAGAGCAGCCCTAGGGAAGGGTTGCAGCCAATGGGGCCGTGGGGTCCTCATCCTACACTCATGGGGCCTCATCCCAGCTGGGGGTACGGGCTGGGGATGTGTCGTTCTAAAGCCCCCAAAGCTATGCCGGAGTGCAATTTGGGTTTTATGGGGCCTGGGAGGGTGTGGGAGGTGGCGCCCAGCCCCATCTCCTCCAAAGCACCTTCGGGGATGTGGCAGCTCCTGGCTGCGGGATGGGGCTGCCATCCCTGGCGGCTCCAGCCGGTGAGAAAGGGCAACCCACAGAGAGGCGTTCTGCTCTTCAAAGGGATTCGGTGTTCGGCAGGAGCTTTCAAAGGAGATTTAAAAAGAGAAGATAAAAAAGAAAGTTAAAAGCTGCCCAGCGAGGGGTGGAAAGGGGAATGTGGGGGGAGACGAGGGGCAGGCCGGCAGCGGGGAGCGGCAGCCGTCCTCACCTGGCCGCATGGCCAGCGCGTCCCTGCTGTGCCAGCATCCCGCGTGGGGACACGGAGGGGACGCCGGGAGGGAACATGTTAACGACGGAGGTGCCTCCCTGAGACGAGCCAAATGTAAATGAGATAATTAAGCTATTATTTAAAGCCGGGAGACGGTGGGGACAGGCCGGGGTGGCCGGACTGCATGTTAATCAGCTGCCTGGCGGGGCTGCCGCCCGCGTGTGCCCACCGCTGCCCCCTCACCGCGATGTGCCCGGCGTGGGTTTGGCTCTGGCGCTGCCACTTCTGCAGGAGCGGTCAGCTCAGGGCTGCCAGCACGGCACCCAGCAACCAGCATGGGTGGGGTGGTGGGATGAGGACAAATCCACCCCAGGAAAAACAGAATGTAAACGCTCCGGCAGTGTTGGCTGGAATGGGTCCTTTGGGAGCTCTTTGTTGCCCCGTTGCGTGGAGTTGCGAGGGGACCAAGGGATGGGATGGCTCTGTGGCTCAGCTCCCCACCCCACGAAGCAGCGCTGGTGCTGCAGAGCTGCCCTGGGTGCAGCGGGAGCTCCAAGGTCACCATGAGCCAGGGGAGGCGGCAGGGCGGGATGTCCTTCCCGCCTGTCTCTATTTTGGTCAGGAATGGAAAACTAAACCCTGTTCAAAACCATCCCCAGCAAGAGGTGTGAACTGACAACGTGCCCTGTCCTTCCCCACTGGGGACCCAGTGGCTGGGGGCAGGGAGAGGGTGGGTGGCTGGTCTCTGTGTGTCCTCAGCCAGCAGCCGAGCACAGGGCAGGTGGGATCTTTGGGGGCCAGGTTCGAGGCTCTTTTTTTTCTATGCTGTTGAGAAAGCAAAGGCTGAGCAGTGGCACTGAGACTCTAGAAATGAGCTCTTGCTAAGAACTTGCTGTGGTTCAACCCTACATTTTTCCCATAGCACAAATGTAGCTATGGGAGAAGATGGAGGGATGCCCAAGGAGATGCCTGTTCTGAGGAGCATCCCTATGGGCTGGAGTGCCTCGCTGCTTTCCGGATTAGGAGATGGGTTTGAACTGCTGTCCTCTCCCTTTCATTTCCACCCAGCACTCGGTGCCCTAGAATGAAGACAGCAGATCCCCTGCAATTCACAAAGCTGACCCCACAGGAACCAAATGGCGATGCCGAGGATGCACACGCAGGGCATAGATGCCCAAGGGAAGCTGTTTCCTCAAGGGTTTGTTCCACAGTCAAGGCTCCCATTCTCCCAGCAGGGAAAGGAGAGAAAAAAACCTGAGCACAAAAGCTGCAGGCGCAGCGCTGGGTGGAAGGGGCGAGCGCTGGGCCCCATGTGGTGGCAGTAATTTTCCACCGTGGTGGTTGAGGTGAAGCACTCGGTCAGGAGCGAATTCTGCTTTTTTTCCCCTTCCTCTCTACCTTGGGAGAGTGGTGCTGGATGGGAGCCCGGGAGAGGCGAGATAAAGGTCTTCTCTATCGGACAGCTGTGCAGAGATCTCAAATAAAGAGGCAGGCATCGCTCGGAAACCGTTTGGGGCAGCAAATGCAAAAGGAATACTGCAGAACAGGTTGTGTTTGTCGCCACGAGTGGCCCTTGGAGCTGCCTTCTCTCCCAGCCAGGCAGCCCCCGGCTCCCCAGGCAGGGCTGGGCAAGCTGTTCTTGGTGACCGGTGGTCCACAGTGTAGTGGCTGCCTTGCTGAGAACACCTCTGCACCTGGTTGGGGGCCACCGCCCCAGGGTCGCCTCAGACCCATCCCTTCCAAAGCAGAAGCCTTGTCCTCAGCTCTGCAGCACCACACGGGGCCAAGGCACGGTTGGAGGTGGCAGCGAGGCGGTCCGCAGCCACACGCTATGGGTCTGCCCGCGCTGGTGGCTGCGCCTGGCGAGCACCCACTGGCAGTGATGGAGGGAAGGAGGGGGTGCCCCGGGCAGCCCGCTGCCCCCGCTGTGCCAGAGCCCCCGGCAGCCCTGGACACGCACACAGGGCCGGCCGTCACGTCCTCGCCGCACTGCGGTGTGTCACAAACCTAATCAGATCTCACGCTCCGGGGAGCAATTCTCTTCCCCATGGGAAAGCGTGAGATGCTTGTGCCTGGCCGTGCACGTGGCCTCCCGCCTCCGGCACGGGGCCCTGAGGGGCGTGAGGCAGAGCAATGGGGCCAGCGGGGACTGCTGGGGCTGCTGGGCAAGGGCGTGCTGCACGCTCTGCCCTGAGCCGCGGGCCGCCTGGGCCACCCCTGTGTGCCACGGGGAGCAGGCTCTGAGGGGGTTTCCTGCCCTTCTCATCCCTGCCCCATTCCCTCCTGTCCACCTGATCTCACGTCGTCTCTCCCCTCTGCTTTATCCTCTCCTCTTCCTGCCCTTTTGTTTGGTCCCATCCCATCTCCTTTGTTTTATCCCACCTCATCTCAGTCCCATCTCATCCTCTCTGCTTTATCCCATCCTATCCCATCCCATCCTATCCCACCCCATCTCATCCCACCTCATCCTATCCCCTCTGCTTTATCCCATCTCATCCTATCCATCCTACCCTGTCCCGCCCATCCCACCATTCCTGTCTCATCCTGTCCTGTCCCAGTGCTCCTCTCCCATAGCACCGTCTGCTGTTGCACTCCATCCTCTCCTGGCCACCTTATCACACCTTTCCATCTCTCCCATCCTGTCCCATCCTACCCTGTCCTCGCTCCAACAACATCCCTCTCTCTGTCTGCAGCTCCTGCACACCATGGAAGTGTCTGCTCCTTGTGGATCCCACGCTTACTCCTCAGATTTCAGCCCTTTCCCACCCAGAGGCAGCTCCTCCTTGGGAATTCCATCTGCATCCAGCCAGGAGCCACGTGCAAGCATCAGGCAGGGGCTGATTAACTCCAAAAGAAGGGATGGAGGTCTGACTCTGCAGCAGGCAGACTGGCTTGGCTGGGTCCCGGCCCCAGGGAAGGCAGGACAGGGGGATCAGCACTGCTCTCACCATGTTGGGGTGCAGCTGCTGTTGTGATTGTGCCGTTACCGAGGCAAGTGGTACAGACGTGTCCTTGACTCAGCCATTTTATAGCAGCTCTTGAGCTCAGTGGAGCTGGCGTTAAACCTCGGTCGCTTTGATCATGACAAATAGGAGCTGGGAAACCAAATTCAGTGCAAAGCCACCGGCTGCCTGTGAAGCTGCTGCTTTTCCAGGGCTTGGGTACCTGTGTGGAACTGTGCTGCATGCAGCGTGGGGCAGTCGGGGTAGGCAGTGTGCTGCAGCCAGGGCTGCTGGTGGGACATCCTGCCCACCTCTGCTCTCCCTCCTGCAGCAGGAGGAGCTGCACCGGAGGCTACGCTGATGGCACAGCTGTGCTTTGCTCATCCATCGTGCCTCTCTGGGTTGCTGCTGAGGGGTGGAGGTGGTCCAGAAGGGGAAACTGGGGGTTGCAGGGCTGTCATGCTGGTTTGCTGTATGGAGGTGATCACCCCATGAGATGTAGGTGGTGCCCAAGCTCTGGCTTTGTGGCACGGTTTGTGGTAGGGCACAGCACAGAGCCCTTGGGTCCTGGAGCAGGGCATGAGTGGGGCACGCTCTCGGTGCCGGGACGGTGCTGGCACAGGTACCCCCAGGCATACCCCTCGGTGGGGCTGCAGCTCCACTGAGCTGGGCGCAGCGTGGGCATCCCCCTGTCCCTGTGCACACGGGGCCGTGTGTCAGGAGCAGGAGATGGGATGCGAGGGAGGGAGGGGAGAGGCAGCCGCCCCCGCTCCCGCTGTGCCTCGCTCTACTTGCCGCGGTCCCCAAGCTCCCTTCCCATCCCTTCCCCTCCGCTGCCTTTTATGCCGCTCGCCCAAGGCTCCAGGGCCTGGGGATCTTTCCAGGCTTCCCCAGCTGGGGTTTGGCAGCTCTAATTTTAGGCACTTCGCAGTTTTGCTTTCTTGCTGCTCAGCTGAGGAGCAGCGCCTGCATGGGAGGCGAGCCTGGCCCTTCCCCACCGCTGCGGCTTTGTCTTTGTCTCGCCTTGGTGCCTCGGCGCTGCCGCACGCTGTGGCCGAGCCCTTCCGGAGCTGGGGCAGACACACGGCTGCAGTGTGGGGCTGTGCGTGGCGCCGGGGCTGCCCACCGCTTCTGCTGCCCCACAGAGGGCTCCGAGCCCCATCCCAGGACCTCACGGTGGGCTCCGGGCGAAGCCCTGCGCACTGACCCAGCTGCGTGCTGCCTGCGGGCGCTTCTGCACACACGCCGGCTGTTGTCCTCTGTAAGCGATGGGTTTTCATCTTCCAGCGGGGAAAGGCTGGGGCTGGGGCTGTCTAACCGCGTCGCGAGCCTCCTGCTCCTGGAAGGGCTCCGCATCCCATTATCCAGAAACCTGTTCATGGCGCTCGGCTAATTCAGGCAATTTGCGACACGTTGACGCTGTCGATATAATAACCGATCTGCTGGCCCCAGCCGGGCTGGAGCACCGTGTCGTGAACGGCAGTCTGCAAATCATGCTCCTAATGTGGGTGCTGCCGTCCCCACGGCCGGGGCACCCGAGGTGGGATGCAGCGGGGATGGAGTGGGGACACGGGGACGTGTGCGGGGCCACCGGCACCTCCTGCCGAGCTGCAGGGAGGTGGGCTGCAGGGCCCGGGGCGATGGGAGGCTGCACTGCTGCCGGTGCCTGGCACCGCTCTTGTCACAGCCTCACAGGGCCCAAATCCCCGTTATCAGAGGGCCCAGCTGCCGTGCGCGCCCTCCTCTCCCCATCGCTCACGCGGAGCAGTGGGTGGACGTGGCTCTGGCTCCGCTCCGCTGCCAGATTATTTCTGGGCATCGCCACAGACGGACGCGGCAGGGAGCGGGGCGGGCCGGGGGCACGGCGGTGCCGGCAGTGGGGACGGCAGCCGGGTGCCCGCAGCCCCCGCCGCCCCCAACCACGCGGTGCGTCATCCGCTCCCGGCTGCTCGGGGGCACCTCCCGCCGCCCCCCGCCGCCCCTCCCCGCTGCCCCGCTGCCTCCGTAACCAAGGAGAGAAATGAGCGGCGTGCTCTGACGCAGGGCTCGCACCGCTGCCCGCACGGTGCCCGACCCCACGCACTGGGGGGGTGAGGGCTGAGGTTGTGCCGGGGCTGAGCCGTCGGTGCCCCGTGCGGTGCTGCGGCCGCCTCTCTTTGGGGCGGGCGAGGAGTTGCTGCGAGGCACTGCCTGGGCTCCTGGGCTGCATGCTGCAGGGGGCACACACCCTTCTGGGAAAGGAAGGAGTGGGAGTTTGCCTTGGGGAGTGCTGCTCCCATTGAGCTTGTCTTCCCTGCGGCCCCCACGCTGCACTACCAACACATCTCATGAGCTGGAGTAAGGTGGGGGGGAGCATCCTCTTCGGGGGAGCATCCCCCAGATAGGAGCAGCCTGGGTGGGAGCATCCTCCAGATGAGAGCATCCCCACATGTGGGAGCAGCCCCTCAGAT
The DNA here is from genome assembly GCA_016647715.1 of Pavo muticus. Lineage (NCBI taxonomy): Eukaryota > Metazoa > Chordata > Aves > Galliformes > Phasianidae > Pavo > Pavo muticus. Next base: position 121,795 of record JACDJE010000651.1, on the reverse strand, counting down.
AGGAGCATCCCCTCAGACAGGAGCATCTCTCAGATAGGAGCAGCCCAGGTGGGAGCTGCACCCCAACTGGGATCGTCCTCCCCAAATGAGAGCTTCTCCCAGTGGGAGTATCCCCTTGGATAGGAGCATCTCCCCCAGTGGGAACATCCGCCCCATATGAGAGCTTCCCCCCCAGATGGGATCATCCCCCAAACTGGAGCATCCTCACAGATAGCAGCATCCCCCACATGGGATCGTCCTCCACATGGGAGCATCCCGATGCTCAAAGCCCCCCAAGAGAGCTCCGAGGGCTCAGCCACCAGCTGGGCTGTCCCTGGGCTTTGCATGCAGCGCTGTGCTGAGCTCTGACACACACACACACAGCTGCATTAAATCCCATCAGGACTCCGCGGAGCTGGGGCTGATTTCCATGAAGCTGTGGGATCTGATGTCACCCAGAATGGACCGGCACAGGAGCTCACACAGGCTGTGCTGCTCTGTGGGGCCATGTTCCCTATCCAACCGAGGGCAGCACTGCAGGGGAGGGGTGGGAGGGGATGGCTCGGAGGCACTCAGAGCCCCCACAGGAGCTCCGGGCTGAACCAAGCAAAATCCCCGAGGACGCTCATGGGGGTTGTGTGGCCCCTGTGAGGACGTGGCAGGTTCCCCCCCACGTACATGCAGCGGGATGCGGAGGGCAGGGCAGCTTCGAGCAGTCAATTTCCATCGCTGAAAGCTGACAAGTTTAAAACAGCTAATGTGCCCCGCAAGATGAGGCCTTCCGAGATTTACAGCTCTCCTCGGCTGACTGCTCCCATACGGTGTGCGTGTCAGCCAGGGAGCCTTTTAGAGAACCAAGATAAAGCTGCAGCGTGGCCACATCGCCCACCAAATGGATGGCAGGAGGAGGCAGGAAGCAGAGCGGCTGCCGCGGGGTTTTTCCCACCAGACAGGCTGCTGAGCTCATGTCCCGCTGCAGCCACCGCCCAGAGCTGCTCCGGGTCAAGGTCAGCTGGAGGAGGGCGCTGGGGGGGGCAGCAGCCAGAATGCCCCACTCTGGGGTGGGTGGGATGGCAAAATGGAGGCTCCGGGGTGGGCTGCAGTGGGACCCGCAGGTCTCATCCAGCACCCAGCTCCAGCATCTGGGCTGCCACACACGGCCGTGCCTGCCATGTGCTGCCGTGTGCCCCAGCACCCCGTGATCGGCGCAGGACTGGCTGCGGCCCTGGGGCACATGGGGTGTCATGGGGCCTGCCCACCCCCCATCCTTGTGGTGTCTGTGGCATGGAAGCGTGTCAATGTCACCCCCAGCTCCTGCACTGTCCAGTGGAGTTGTGGCTAGGAGGCATTTCCCCTCCCCTGAAGTCCCCAGAAGAAATGGGTGTAACTCACCCTGCGTATTGACCAGTATCCAGAAAGACCTTTTGTGCCCCCACATTCCCCTCCATCATCCAGGAGCTGCACTGAGACAGCACCTGGGGCCTGGAGGAGCTTTGCCCTTGTGCAAAGCCCGGGAGGGTCCGAGCTCCCTGCAGGCACCCCTTGGCCAAAGGCACCCAGGAGGGGGCATTAGGATGGCTTTTCTGCGTTCCCACCCCCTCAGAGGCAGGGTTTGACTCCCTGCCTCCCTGGGGTTGCAGACAAAGGGCCTGTCTGATCCGTTCCTGGGATGGCTGGGAAGAGCTCTGCGTGCTGGTGCTGGGGCCTGGAGGACTGTGGGCTGCAGGAGACTTCTCTCCATGCTGGCCACCCCGTCCCAGGGCTGGGACACAGCGCTGTGTCTGGAGATGCTCTCCATCATTTCTGCCACCGCAGTGTCCAGGAGACCCCAATTCCTCCATCCTGCCAGGGCCAGGGGAGGTGTCCCAGCCCTCCAGCCGATGCTCTGGGTGCTGCGCTGTCCCCTGGGCCCCAGGCACAAGGAGCTGGAGATGAGCCTGGCACGTCTCTGACTCCTGCAGTTCTTGGTGCAGATGAACGAGACACGGAGCAGTGAACATCACGGCACTGCTGTGCACCCAGGGCAGCTGCCAGCCCTGCCGCTGCTGCCCCAGGTGCTCTGCCGGAGCCTCACGCAGGGGGGATCCACTGGCCAGGTGCTGCTCTGGGTGCTGCGTATCTCAGGCCCAGACTCCCCACTCCCTTATCTCTCCTCCCTTTGTGCACACAGCCGAGCCCTCCCAGAGCCGCTGGCTGATGCTGCCAGCCGGAAAGCCGCAGAGGTAGGGAGGTTGCCCAGCTTCTGTCTCCTTCCCAGCAGGTGTGGCTGGCCCTGCCAGGCAGATGGCTCAGCGCCTGGCAGAGACGAGCGCTGGCGCCAGGAGCAGCTGCCTCCATCCCTACCCGGGCCAAGAGCAGAGATGCTGAGCAGCGCAGGGAGCTCGTGGCGGGCAAGTGGGGCGGTGACCCCCCCGCCAGGCTCCACTTGTTCCCTGCACACCTTTTTTCCCTTGCAAAGCTTGCGGTGTGCAGGCCACAACGACAGCAGTGGGGGACCAAGAGGGCGGCTATGCTCTGCCGGCCATGCTCACAAGCACAACATGCGGCAGCCTCGCACCGCTCGCTGCACGGCCTCATTTTCTGCAGTTATTAATACATGCATTCGCCTGGCTCCAAGTGGAGGCAGAGAGCAAAAGCAAATGAAGAGCGCCGGGGCTGGCAGCCCTCTGAGCTCCATGTTAGTGGCTTGAAGGAACTGCTCCAAGGGGCAGAGGGGGACCGGGGGGATAGAGGGGGCTGCTCCGTCCTCGCCTTGCAGCCGGTGCTGGAAGTGGAAGTTTTGAAGTCATGCATGGAGCTGTTTGCTTGGTATTTCCTGCCCCCGAGAACAGGAAGCAGCAGCGGAGCTCAGGAGGGAGCTGCTCTTGGGAGGTTTCCAGCCCGACACATTTCGGTCTCTGCCCGCGGGAAAGGGGGAGAGCTGCGCACTCCTTCCCCAGCGCTGCCGGCCATGGTGGGACGTGGTGGGGAGGGGCAGTGCCCGGTGCTGGCCTGGAGCTCGGTGCGGCCGGAGCGGCTCTCTGGCAGCACACAGCAGGCTGCGAGGGACGTGAGCAGCGCGCTATTAACTGGCTTTGAAAGCACTGCCAGCGTGCCCCCGGCCCCGGCTTCTTTCTGCTTGCGGATGGTCCGACGGCGGATGCCGCATTCATAAGTGATGCTATCTGTGCTCGAGGTGGTCTATTGCTCACCCCCATCAGCTCCTGCGATAGGCAATTATTCCTCTGGGCAAGGACACAGCCCTACAGAAGGAGGGGTTTATTCTCCTTTTACATCATTCCTGCCCTTCTTTTCCTTCTTCCAGGGGCTGTGCTTGTGCAAAGCAGACGTTGGTCCGATGCTGCCCAGGCTGGGGCACGTTGCTCTCTCCGCTTGAAGTGCCGGGTGTGAGGGTGCTTGGGCCATTTCTGTGCAACCCCCGGGGTGGGGAGACACAAGGAGGGTGGTGGCATCGCCTGAGGAGCAGCGATGTGCCTGTGGGGCTGACAGGTGAGGGCCGGGAGGCAGGGGATGGCAGTGCCACAGCCCAGCTCCTGGCTCACACTGCGATATCGACCCATCCACAGGGTACTCTGAATTGGCCTGAACAGGGGTGATCCATGCAGAAAGTGCCTCTGTCATTGGGCAGTCACTGAGGACTGAGAACGCAGTAATGTCAGCACCAGCTGGGTACAGATTGGTGCTGGGCCCCGCAGCCAGAGCAGGGGCATGTTCCAGCCAGGTTCCCTCCATGGGAAGGCAGAGAGCTGGTGGGGATGAGGCCTGTACTCCACTGCCCCCCGGAGCCATCCCTGGGAGTCAGCTAACCCCAGTGGGGGGTTTTGGTTTGGATGTTGGCGTGGATCGCCATGTGCAAATGGACGGAGAGCGAAGGGCAGGCTGTGGGCAGCGGGGCCATCCCTCACCTCACCTTTTGCCTGCACGATCAGAGCGACATTCCCCCCATTACTAACTGCAGTGAATGTGCACACACACGTGCATGCCCGGAGCAGCGATGCAGCTGTAGAGGGAAGGGGTTCCCATCTGGCTGCAGAGCTGCCTCCCTGCCTTGCTCCCAGTGCTGCTCCCTGCAGAGCGTGGGGGCTCTCCATGTTCTCATGCTCAGCTCAGCCTCACGGCTGAAGCCCCTGCCAAGAGGGATGGTGCAGCCAGGCTTGGAAAAAGCAGCAGGGACGGGCTGCCATTAACCCCTCACTGCCCACACCGCTCCCCTCGGCTCCTTCCCACGTGCGAGGGCGAAGGGCGGGGATCTGGGGAAAGAAGAGAAAATCATTTTAGAAAGAGAGAGATGCAGAAAGGGACAAAAAGCCCCGAGCGGTTCAGGCAGGAGCTCTCCTCATCCTCTGTGGAACGCAGCGCACGTCCCCGCGAGCCCGGGGCACGGAGCGCGTTGGATGCGCGGCGCTCCGCCCGGCGCCGGTGCAAATTCCGGAGAGCCATTTGCACGGTGCGATGGGAAAAGGCTCACGGGGCCGGGGAGCTGCGAGGGGGCGGCTGCGCTATCTGCCGACCGCGGGGGCTGTCGGTGCGCCGACATTTCCAAGGCTATTTGTGAAGGTGAAATGGTCTGTAAAGATTCCAGGACACCATGTGGCAGGACAGTTAGCGGGGCCGCTCCTCCGGTGTTTGCACAGAGCTGCCGGGCTGCAGAGAGGCTGTGTGCGCAGAATGCCTCGCGGTGATTAGAGCATCTGCAAATTTCAGCTTAATACGCGGCATAATGAGACATGGAATATTATTAGCCCGCAGCCATCCCCCCGCCCCAGCGGCGATCTCTGCAGCTGCTTTCGCCTTCTCGGTGCTTTGCTGCAAGAGCCCCACTGGGAGGTGCCTGCCTGCTGCCCGCGCAGGGCCCAGCCCCGTGGCGCGACTCAGCCCCGTGGCAGGACTGGCAGGACCCGGCCCCGCAGCAGGACCCGGCCCCGCAGCAGGACTCGGCCCCACAGCAGGTCCCGGCCCCACGGCAGGCTTTGTGCTTCAGCCAGTAGTGCAGCTGCACAGGAGCTGGGGCAGCATTGGGGACTGAGCCAGGCTCTTTTTGCACAGGGTGACCCCAGCCTGGCGTGGGTAAGCAGCGCTGGCTCTTCCAAGCAGAAATCAGCCAGGATGCTGTGCCCGCTGGCAGGATCCGGCCATGCGTGTGTGGACTTGCACAGTGCTGAGCTCTCCCCTCCTGCAGCCTCTGCTCCTCCTGCAGTTGCAGCAAGGCCCACTGCACTTCTTGGTTCCTCCCAGTTGCAGACAGGCAATCCCAGCTGCAATGCCAGGAGGCAGCTCTGCAGCAGGGCTGGCAGACCGAGCGGTGAGTCCCACTTAGTGGAGTCCAGGGCTTGGTGGAAGGCTCTGCAAAGCCCTGGTTTGGGCATGGGCTGAGCCAGGAGCTGCCATACAGCATGGAGATTTGTGGGGTCCTGGGAGGACAGGGCACAGCTGCAGCCCCGAGCCTGCAGGCACAGCTCCTGCGGACAACTGCAGGCACACACATACATGTGGGTGTTCGTGTGTGTAAAGTGGGTTTGGATGTGTGAGCAGGAGTGTGTGTGCACGAATATGTGTGTGTGCACATATCTGCAGCAATGCACATGCTTATAAGCGAGGCACGGCATTATGGATATGGGGTCCCCAAAGCTGCTGCCAGCTGCCCCAGCACTGCGGGTCTCAGCCCACACCGGGCGGCAGCAGCCCCCACACAGCCGCTCCCACCTCCCCCATCTCCTGCTGACCCACACGTCCGTGTGACCTTGGAGCTGCCGCAGAGCGGAACCTTCCCTTGTTTTGCCCGCGGTATTTTCCAGCGAGATCAGCTCCCCTGCCTGCTTCAAAGCTGGCATTTGCTGCCAAAGGTTATGACAGTGACATCTGCAGCCAGGGGCACCCCCTGGAGATGCTCGGAGCTGAGTGCAGCCCATCCCTGCTCACCGCTAACCGTGCCATCGATACACTGAGAAAAGCAGGAGCAGAGCCGGGGAAGGCATCACCAAAGCAGAAGCTGTTAGGAGTGCTGTTAAACTAATGCTAACTGCCACTGCTGTTAATCTGTACCGAGGTCAGATTCGCAAATCGGCAGGTTAGTTTCAGTTCCAGCCTGAAATTAGATCATCAATTAGTTAAATCATCACTTTGATGCAGAAAAAGAACTGGATCGGACCCAGTCCTCATAAATCCCGCAGCAGGGATTGGGAAGGTGGCTCTGCAGCTTATTGGGAAGAATTTGACCAAAGCGATCCAGCTCCACATCCAGGAGCCAGCTCAATGCTGCAATAGCGAGCACAGCTGGTCACCCGCCGCCACGGCCTCCAAACCTGCATGGACGTGTCCACCTGGGGAGCGTTCCCTGTCCCCAGCAGATGCACAGCACAGCAACAGGGAGGCTCCACGTACACCACGATGCACTGAGGATGGCTCCTAGTTTCTCAGGACTCAGAAACCCAAAACCCACCTCGATTTTATGAGTGGCTTTATGGGACGATCTTTAGGGCTGCAAAAGCTGGAAGCTTCTCCTTTGGGTTCCTCGACCCACCTGCCCGTGAGGGAGCCCCGTACACTATCATCCAATCACCCTCAAGTTTAGAGCTATAAAAAGGGCGGGATATCTCCCGGTTAAAAAAAAAATAGGGGAAAAGAAAAAGGAGAAACACAGCTAAAGATAAAGGTGCTGCAAGCCCTCCCTCCTGCTGAGCGTCACCGAGCGGGGGCTGGCGGCTGAATCAGCAGCCAGATGGTGAGGTCCTGCAGGCACGGCGTGCTGCGGCTGGCCGCCCGCAGAGCGCTCGGGGCCGGCAGCGGGGTGCTCATGGGGTGCTGGGCTGCAGGGCGGGCAGGGCTGGGTCACTGCAAAGCTCTGCAGGCGGTGGGAGGACCTCGCTGCCCCCGAACAACACAGCTCGGGCTCTGCACAGGGCCCTGGGGGCACAGCTGTGCGCTGGGACGCACTGAGGACGTGTGGGAATGGCACAGGCTTTGTGCCCATGCCTGCAGATATCTGAGTGCACACAGCGGTGTCGGTGTGGGAGGACCGTGTCTGGGGGGCAGACCCTGGCTGTGGTCACAAGCGTGAGTTAATCGCACAACAAGTGGCATCCTACAATGAAAGCCCTTCTGCTCTGCATTCAGTGCAGTTCCAGGCTATGACCCAGCCACGTCCATCAGCAGCAGAAGCGGGACGTGGCACGGACACCCCCTGGTCCCACCGCTCCCATGATCACACCCAGAGCTGTTCCTGCACGTGGACACGTGTCCCTACACAGGGGCACATTCCTCTCTCAGCTCTGCAGCCCTCAGTACCTCTAACTCCTTGCTCATCCTCTTCAGTTGACTCCACCATTACGTCTATTGACAAATACCATCTACCGACAACTTCTCCTCCACCTCTTCAAGAGGGAACTCAGACCCACAAATGCTTCCTTCCCCCAAACCCTCTCTCCACGGAGGGCCCTGACAACAAACAACGACGTGTCATTTGTTTTTATTACTCCAGGAGGGCAAGCTGCTGTGCGTGACCAAGGAAACCGAGCGCTGGCTGCCCTTGTGAACTTGCTGAGCGCCTGATGGAGAGCGTGAGGAGTGGAGAGCTGGGGGAGTATGGAAAACATCGCTTCCCTCCTGCTCATTGGAGGAGGAGAGATTGATTGACTGTACTTGCTATAGCGGAGAGCGCATCGTGGTAGGCACAAAAGTGTGGTTAGCGCTGGAAAACCACTGGCTATGTGGTGAGTGCGCTGCAGGGCGAGCAGCTTGGGGTGCTGTGCCAGGATGGTGCTTTTGGTGGTGGCACAGTGGTACGCAGCCATGTAAGAAAGTAGATTCACAATTCCCCTCCGACAGCCCCCCTGGCCCTTGGTGGTTGATAAGAGCAGTTGGATTTGCCACGCCTGTGATGGCTTCAGCATCAGAGTCACTCCTAAGAAGGACAGTTTTGTGTTCACCCCATTTGGATGCTCTCAGCCTCCAGTTTCCCATAAAGGTGTGGAGCAGTGTGCGTGCTGGCAAAGGGACAGCAGTGTGGAGGGAGAAGGGAAGGAGTGAAGGTCAGAGGCTCCGTGTCGCACAGCACTGTGGGACTGCTGCGGGGGCGGTGTGGGTTGAGGGCAGCTCCGGGGGACGATCCAGCCCTCGTGGCACAGGGAGCGAGCTGGCACCGTGTGCCCACTGGTGCACTGCATGCCATGCTGCCTGCAGGACGGGCTGCAGCTGGGCTTTACCTCCAGCACAAAAAGCACCGACCTGCTACATCAGGCTGCAGTGTGTGGCCACCTCCTTCCGCAGGCTCCTGCGTGGGGACCTCGGTGGCTCCTGGAGGCAAGAAGTCCTTCACCCAGGGGTTGCATCAGGACCCATGGCAGCCCCGTCTGCAGCATCCCTTCCAGCTCCTCCTTTGCTACGGAAGCCCAGAGGGGACGCAGTGGGGACACAGAGGGGACGCAGAGGGGATGCAGAGGGGATGCAGCTGTGGCTGCAGCAGAGATGCAGTGGGGCCGCAGAGGGGCCGCAGTGAGGACGCAGTGCTGGCTGCAGCGGGGCCACGGGCAGAGCTGCCGTCGCCGCGGAGCGCAGGATGCCGGCTGCCCTGCGGGAAGGCGCGGGCAGGGCCGGGGGGGCTGTTGGAGGGGAATTGTGAATCTACTTTCTTACACGGCTGCGTACCACTGTGCAACGGTAATCCCCTGAGCAGGGTGAAGCGGAGGCCTAGCTACCATGACCTCCTCTGTAGGTTTCCATGGATACCATGTACTATAAATAAAAAAAGGAATTTCAAACCAGTTTTCAATCCTGCTTAGTGGGAATAGGAAACCTCTTTTGAATTTAGTTTCCTATCTCACCTTACAGGGGTTATTTTGCAGCCCGTTTGAAACAAATAATTACCCCTTCAGCCAGGAAATTACCACCAATCATACCTATTTACTTCCAAACACTCGGCTAATTAGCGCGTTGGGGAGAGCCGCCTATTTGCGGGCAGGAGATGGGAGGCTGAGCCGTTGGGTTTTGGCGGTGCCGGCAGAAAGGACGGGGCCAGGGGTCAGCGCGGGGCGGCGGAGCGCTCCCTGCGAATAATGCCGAGCAGAGGAGAGCTGTAAAACTGGAACCGCCGCGACGCCGCGCGAATTAGCGTGCGAGGAGCCCGGCGAAAAAGGGAATATTACATCTGCATCCTTTTGCAATGAATCAGAGTCATGCTGCAGATTTTGTCTGGCATACTGGGTCTCTGGAGGATAGAAAATAATTTGGTCGCAGCAGTGGGAGGTGTGTGTGCGTGGAGAAGGGAGTTGCTTTCCAACAGCCTGCTGTGGTGAGAACATGCCTGACACTTCATTCCTTTCCAGTTAATGCAGCGAGGCCGGGAGGAAACTTAACCCTCTAATTGCTAAAGTGTATGGGGGACGGGGAAGGTCCCCGCTCCGCACAGGGCGCCCGCGGGTCGCACCTCGGCACGGCCCTGCCTGGTGGGGGCAGGGAGGCTTAATGCGAACCAGGCGCGGGGCAGCGGGACGGGAGGACAGAGGGGTTGTGTTTGTCAGACCTCGGGGCTGGCAAGCGGCCTGCGAGCGTGGCTCGTCACAATGCTGGGCCGCGGCCAGCTGGACATGTGGTGCTTGGCTGCGGGGTCCCATGCTCTGGGCTTCCCACACGGCTCCGTGGCCCCAGCGCACAGCGTGCTCTGTGCCCCTGCATCGTGGGTGCTGGCGGCCCCCACTGCCACGTCCTCTGCCACCCCCACTGCGCCCACGAGGTCCTTCTGCAGGTCTGTGGGGTGAAGGACACCTCCTTGTGCCTGTGGGGGATGCTTGGTGGTCCTCAGCTGCTCGCAGCACACCCGTCTGTGCACCAAGCAGATTGGGGTGCGCAGTCTCTTTGCTTTGCTCGCCCTGGACAGTGCAGACTGGGGCCAGCCAGCATGAGCACTCCGCAGCCAGGGAGGATGAGGAGGGGAGGCAGCCCTGCCAGCAGTGAGGATGCACAAAGCACCCAGGGCTCCGCTGCTGCCGCACGCACGGTCTGCTGCCAGCTAACGGCACAGGGTTATGGGGCATCTGACGCCCAGCCTGTTCTCTGCTGCCCTCCTGAAGCTGCTCATTAGCATTTCCAGAACGTGGATGTGTGCTCGGATATACTGGAAGGCACTCGTGGCTGCACAGCGGCAATATATCAACGTTAGAGAAGGGCCCATTTAAGCTTAATATCAGAGGCTGGGTTTTTTCTGGAGTCAGGTGTCTCATCCCCATTGAAATTCAATGGGAGTTGGAGTCTCTGCTCCCAGGGCTTCTTTGAAAGTCCCAGACTTAATTAGTATTTATCTTAATTAGGGGGACGTTACCTGCTCTGGGAACCTCATGCTATTGGCGGTGCTCATCCCCGCGGCGCCCTGGGAAGGCCTCCCTCTGAGGGAGGGGCTGACTGCAGTGGGGCTCAGGCTGCGTGTGGGGCTGTGGGGCACAGCCATGGCCTCCTGTGGGGTTGGGTGATGCAGAGCCCTCTGGTGACACCAGAACCCCATGATGACTCTGGAGCCCCATGGCTGGATGCAGGGTCAGCCTTGAAAACGGGGCTTTGGGGCAGGAGAAGGGAAGGGGAGGCAGGAGGTGATGGAGCACATTCAGGGCTGGTCCCTGAGGGACAGTGTGGGCAGAGCTGGTGCCCGTGTCTGGCCTGAGTGGGAGAACTGGGACAGCAAGTGGGCAAGGCAGAGCAGGGCTGGGATGGCAAACCTCCCTCACAGAGGGATGTGGTGTGGGCTTGTGGTCCTATTGGAGAGGAGATGCTGGGGGCTACCTGCAGCAGGGTCACAGGAGATGGACAGGTGGGAAGCACTCAGCCAGCCTCGGTTATGTTTTTTGGGCCTGGTGACAGGGTACTCCACCCATGGGGCTTCCCAAAGGTAGGAGATGCTTCCAAGCTAGACCACTCTTCTGCGGTGCTGAGCCCCTCAAGGAGCCCCACCAGTGCTTGTAGGGCTTGTTGCAAAGGTCAGGACTGAGATCATGGTGAAGGGTGATGGCTCACCCGGGGGAGCTGAGTGATGTCCTCGGAACCTTATACAGGCAACTCACGGGGACATGGCGGGGACACCACCCATGAGCAGGCTGAGAGCTGCTGTCATGCAATGGATGGGCAGGAGCCTTGGGGAAAGGAGACCTGGGGCCAGGACTTTGTGCAGGTGTGCTTCCTGAAGGTGATGAAGATCTGCTTCCAGATCGCATGCCTGGCAGCTGGGGGAAGGGGTGGGAAGGAGAGCGGTCTCTGAGGGAACAAACTTCGTAAGGCTTCGTAAGGAAGAAAGAGAAGGAATTAGTCACTGGGAGAAAGGGAGTAGTCCCAACTTGAAACGTTGCAGAAATTGATTCATGAAGATGCTGATCACTCTCACCTCCTCTCTTCCGGCTGATTTTCCATTACCAGCAGGAGGAGAATAGCAAAAGTTTGGTAAGAGAAGGGAAACTCCCAGAAATGAACCAAGGGTTTGTGCTGAATATGCTGGTGGAAATTCCTAGAAATGTAAACAGCTGCAATCGGGAGCCGCAGCCCCACAGATGACACTGGAAGCTGTGAGGAAAGCATTCTCTCCAGGTCCTGGTGACACAGAAATAAAAGAACTGGCACTGCATCTAATGCTACCCTTAAGATTTTGTGTTCAGCCAGGAAACAAGTGGGAGCTGGGAAGGTGGACAGACTCCATCATTTCATTCTGCGTCATGTAAAACTGCCACTTACCTTACCAGATATTTCATAGAAGCCCTGCTGGTCCCAGCCTGTGGGTTTGAGACTGTAGACAATGTGCTAATGTAAAGTTGTTTGAGCTTATGGAAAATCTTGAAGGCTTGGTTCCCATGTGTTGCGACTGGCACCGTATCAGAAGAACAGCTGAGTACGTGGAGCAGGGGGCTGCAAGGTGGGGGGAAGGCTGGGATCCGCCTGGGGCTGCGGCTCAGGTGGGGGCACCCATCAAGCCGGGTGATGTAGAGGTGGGGTGGGATGTGCTGCAGTGGTGAGGAGTGGCGTGGGGCAGGGTGCTGGCTGCCTCTGCAAGCCTTGGGCCTCAGGAATGCTTCCAGGGCCACAGGGCGAGGACAGCATACGGAGAAAGGCTGCTTTTAACTTGTGGGGCACTTCTAGTCGGCAGTCAGTGGAGGAGGTCATCTCTGCTCCAGGGTGGCTGGGAGAAAGGAGCCGTTCAGCTGCTTGGAGGTCCCTTCTGGAGGAGCTGAATTCCACACACAGGGAAGGAGGCCGACCTCTGGCCCCTGGAGCAGCCCCTGGAACTGCCTGGGGACCATTTCCTCACCAGCTCCAAAACTGCTCTGAGGCAGCAGAGACACCCAGGCCTGCAGTGAGAGCTGAAACCTGGAAGAGAGCATTGGCCACCCAGGGCCAGCTCGAGTGCAGCGTGGCTGGGATGCGTGGCTGGGACTTCCAAAACAGCCTGTGTACTCAGCAAGAACAACGCTGACTACAGATAGACCCCGTCAGAGGAACTCGCCCACACAGAGCAGAGAGAACTGCCCTCCAGCTACCTGACTACACCACTTCTTGGCAATCATGTATTGCAGTAGAGAACCACTGCCTTCCGTGCTGCAGGAGATGCTAACAGAGGGCATGCAGAGGACTGAGCACTGTCACGGGTTGTCCATAAAGGCTGTGGAGTCTTCCTGCTTGGAGATCTTCAAAAGCTGCCCGGACACGGTCCTGGGCACCCTGCTTGAGCAGAGTTTGGACCTCAGAAAACCCTACCAAACTCAGCCTGTGATTCTGTGAAAAAGTGAGGTCAGAGCCCAGAATAGCTGGCTGGAGCTCAGCATGTGTTTTAGAAGAGCTGGAGCAATCCAGGCTCACCTCACCTGCAATCCTGTCTCACCAGAGCAGGTGAGGAGCTTCACTGCGTGCCGGGGGGGAGAAGCTCACTGAGTGCATCGCTCAGCACAGAAGGAGGGATGGGGCAGCCTCCGGGTGCCACCTCCGGATCCCAGCATGAAATGGGGGTGGCTGGTGGGGCAGCTCCTCCTGGGAAGAAGGAGCAGTTCAGCAGGCAGCTGGAAAAGCTTTTGTGACAGCCAGCTCTGAGCTCTCACACTGCTGGCCCCACCTGAATTGCTTTTGCTGGGAAATGCCAAACTGCAGCGTGGCAGCCTGGCACCACAGCCAGCATGATGCTACTTTTGGGGACGAGCTGGTGCTTTGGTCTTTCTGGGTTTAGTGAACAAGTCGAAGGCTTTAGGTACACCCACCGGCATCCTTCCTTCTGGAGCAGGTCACAAAACCAGGTTGCTCCTCTCCATGAGTAGGCTGTGGAATAAATTTGTGCATCATCCATCTGCAGTTGGGCTGAGTGATCTATCACACTAATCTCACTCTTTGGAGAGGCTCTTGGACTGGGGCTGGGCCTTCGTAAGGAGCCACCAGCATGCATGAGTGGAGGTAAACAGGATTCCCTGGGGATAGTCCTCCTAGTGAGACTCTGGCGTCTCTGGAAAGTCTTGCCTGGACAAGATGATGCTCTTCCTTGTTGGGTGTGGAGAGGACTCTGGAATAAGACCACATTTGCTCAATTGCTCAGTTTGCTCAAAACCTGTGAAGGTCTGGCTGGGTAAGGTCAGCAAGGTCCTGGATGTTGTCAGAGCTGTGCAGACTCCTCAATGGCAACCCCAGTGTGGAAGCCCTGAGTTGCTCCTGGGAGGACTCAAAATGTTTTAGTGGAAAAACTGCCTCTGCACCAGAGCTGGAGCCATGGCTCTCGTGACAAAGCCATCTTCCCAGAGCCATCCTCTGACCCCAGATACACCATGGTGTTTGGGCCCAGCCCTGGGGAGCTCTGTGCAGCGCAGTCACTGACCAGCCCATCACTGTCCTTTGGATGACCTGGGAAACCTGCTAGTTTTTGACCTGTGTGGGTGCTGTCCCCATTGCAAAGCCAGGCAGGTGGCAGGGTGAGGAACCGTGGATGGGTGTTGTGAGACACAAAGTCCCACAAAGGCAGGCGAATGGCACGGTGAAGACCTTGCACTGAGCACCGCTGAAGGTCTGCACAACCCACCTCACCAACAGCAGTCACCAGTGGGAACTGGAGGGCCAGGACAGCTGGCAGAGCCTGCGGCTTTTGTATGCACAATCTTGGAACTGTTCAGCTGGCAAAGCTCACATCCTTGGTAGCTCTGAGACTCCTAACTTGGTGAGTGATTGGAGCCAAAGGCTTGCTCCAGTTCTGGTGAAGGCAAATGGACTTTCCTGTTTGAATCCCCTGACCTGCAGTGACAGAGACTGGATAAAACCTGACAAGGGATGCTCTGAAGTCGAGAACTCCTGTCTATATCATACCAGGAAGGCATTTCCAGTTCTGTCTGTAGGTCAGCATCATGCTGTCTGTATTTCCTTAAGGCATCTGCTAACAAGCCACTGCTAAATAGCTCCTCTGCTGCAAACCTGGGTCTGAGGGCGGTTTGCTGCAACAGGATAATGAACATTTCTAGCTAGAGTGTGTGTTTGGAGCCCACTTCATGGCCTGCTTAAATACACTCGAGTCTTGAGGGGTCCTGGCAAGGGAGCAACCTCAATCAAATTAGGAAGACAAGGGGATGTTCCCAAGGGCCACTGCCTCAGAGTGGGCACGCAGGACTTGAAACAGTGAGAGATTTTTTCTCCCATAGAACAGTAGAAATAGGTAATCGAGATTAGTTTCTCAGTGCCTCCAGGATGAAGGGTTATCAAAAGGAAGAGTCTGCAGTACTCAACCAGCAGCTGTAACAGTACCTTTGCGGGCTCCTGTTCAGTCTTATACGGTCAGAGATGGGGATGACGAGAATCTCTCCAAAGGCCAGAAGGGACATTTGTGCGTGCTGTGGATGAGTGCACTGCACTGCCTTGTCTCTTGCTCTGGATGTCATGAGCAAAGCACCAGGTTTGCTGGCGTTTTGGTGCGAGCCATTAGCTGTGTCCATCAATTAACTCACACAGACAACGTGGGCAGTAATACGGCGTTTCCTCAGCCGGTGTTGTTTTCCCTCCACAGAACTGGTCGGAAAGGGACATTTCTGTCTGAAGAAGTTCACCCTGCCTGTTAGCTGGGTGTTACATCCATCCGAACTTCCTGCGAGACAACGTCAGGTCCTTTCAAACAGTGACTCCCACGATTCACATTGGAAATAACGTGGAAATACAGAGCTGAGGTGCGAGGGGCAGCTTTTCCCTTCAGGAGGTTGCAGATGAGACTCTGACTCACAATTCCTCTGGGCTGAATGATAGTAAGGAAGGGATGTCCGTGTAGGTCGTCAGTGTTTCGATGGGCGCTGTCTGTGCACTGAACAAAGCAGGGAAGCCCCAAATCAGGACCGTGTTTTTGAAGGTGTGGATGTTTGAGCTGCACACCCACCCTGTGCTGAGCGCTGATGGCAGCTCTGTCCTGCTGTCCCTCCCTGCTGGCACCAGCTGGCCACGTTGCAGGGCAGAGCACAGGGCTGGCCCTGCCCCTTGAGTCTCGGCTGTCTGACACGTCCCTGGCCCTTCCCTCCAGGTGAAGCCCCAGGAGCCCGATGGAAAACCAGAGCCCAGCTGAGGCTGTGCAAACCTGCTCGGCGTCCTTCCAGCCTGCAGATGGGGCTGGGGAACTGACCCCACCCCGCCATCTCAGCCTGGGATAAAGGGAGCTTGTTTCTGCTTTAGCTCGCTGCAATATCTCCTGCTGGCAGACTTTCCAATTAGGGAGCCAAGTGGGAGTTGGGAGAGACCCCAGGGTGGATTTCACACTCGCTCTTTATTTATATGTAAACCTGGATGCGGGGCTGAGCTGCCGAGAGAGTGAGAGAAGCAGAGTTGAGGGAGGGGAGCCGGCGTGGGGAACTGAGGCCTTTGCAGCTCTCATTTGAAATGTGTGTATGGGACAGGGCCAAGCCGGATGGGAAGTCTGCCTTGCCTCTCCCACCTGCTTCAGCTGCTGGGAGGATGCTTTGTGCTCTTACTGATCTCAGCTTATGGCACTTAAGCACCAGTGAACACTGGGGTCTGTGGGCTCTCTCCTGGCGATGCAGGCATCCCCCTGGCTGCACACAGTGCATGGCCTGGCTCTGGCGGTGGTCCCAGTTCCTCCCCTCCTGCCCTGCTCCTGCCTGTGCCCAGGGCCCAGCACCAAGTCCAGCTGCCCCCAGTGGTGCTTCTGCTCTGGGCAGTTCTGGTCAGCCGGGCCCCCCGGTCAGGCCGTCACAAGGGCTGCTTTCCTGGGACTTCTGCCCACCCTTATGTCTGCACACGTAGGCCCATTGGCTCAGCTGCAGCCCTCCATCTCTCCTTTCCTTTCTTTTGTTTTTGAAATGTGACTTTTCTCATGTTAGCTTTTTTCAGGCATCCAACCGGGCAACATCACCAGGCGATGCTCACAGCGCTGTGCAAATTGCCACATCCTGGGGTCGGTGACTGCAGAGACAAGATAGGCTCTGGGTAGCTGGTTGGGTGACCTCAGCAAAGCATCCTCAGATGAGAACTAGGAGGTGTGGTTTGCTCCCCGCTTCTCAAGCACTTGTTTGGCGAGTTGGGAGTGTTTGATACTTGGCCTCATTAGAATAGGGGAAAAAGGATTTCTGAGCTTGGCAGGTGTGCTGAAAAGATAAATTCAGCAACATTTGGAGGGTGTCACAAAGCTACAGCTTCACTCGGGCAAGTCTGTGGGCCACAGCGTTTCTCACACGTACAACTGAACCTCTCATGAACAGCCAGAGCAGGAAGAGATGCTTGAGGGATAGTTGAGAGAGATCCAGAAAAAGATGAGCAGCGCAGGGATGGTGGATGGAATTGCTCATTCTCTCTCCCAGCTGACAAACAGCAGCACGGAGCAAAGTCAATAAAAGTCATCTTCAAAGCAGACGGTGGAAGCAATTTTTCACACAGTGTGTTGTGGCGCCGTGGAACTCCTTGAGAGAGGGCATCGTAGCAGGTTGACACGGACTTTGGATGAGAAACCGATTGAAAACACACCCTGCAGAATGCGCCTTGCTCAGGGAAAATGGCTCGGGGCAGGGAAATTATGGGGGGAAGTGCTGTGTTCGTCTGCTTCTTACATCCTACCCCATCCAGTGACTGCTGAGATGTAGGCATGGTGGGCCTTTGGGCTGGCCAGGGTGATGCAAGCCAAAGAGCTTCCAGTGCACATCAGAGGTTTGAGCAGACCCTGGTAAGGCTGGGAAGGGTGCAACACAGCATAGGAAGGAGGAGGAGTTCACATCTCCTGGGACAGCAGGGTGACTGATGGTCAAGGAGGGAGCGCTGGTGCTCACCACATGGGGTTGGTCTGGAAGGCAAAGCTGTGGGTGCTAATTGTGCTCCAACCTGGGTCTGCATGCAGCTTGTGGGGGTGTGGGCAACAGGATGTGAAGGTGAAGGGGAGCCCAGCAACAGGACACTGCCATGCTGCAGTGAAGGGGGCAACTCTGGGGGTGGGTATGGTAGTGGGATGCTACCAGGATTTTTAGAGTGGGAGAATCAAGCTCCACAATCAGTGTGGGATGTACATATGTTTGGGTGCAGACCTGGACCTATAGCTAAAATGACCCAAAGAGAGAGAGTGAGACTCAGCAGAGCTGGGCCCACTGAGATGCTCAGCACCTGAGAACTCCTTGCTGCCTCTTGGAGCCAAACAAATATCCCAGGGAGGCAGCAGCCAAGCTGAGTCAGAGACCACCTTCAGAGCCAAAGTCACAGGGCCTGAACAGAGATGTTCCATCTCCTGCAGCCTGAGCACAGCTGAGCCCCCGTGCCCCCTCCCGAGCACCCGGGGAGCCAGCAGGCAGCCCTTCAGCACATGGCCGCTGTGCTATTTAATGACCCTGATGCAATTAGCGAGGCATTGCAGAGCAGCCAGTACGAACTGCAGGTGTTAGTGCCTCTCCAGGGCATGGACATCGAACAGCTGGGCTCCACCTTCCTGGCTTGCAGCTCTCAAGGGCAGGCCCAAAAATAGGCTGCGGCAATCACCTTGGCCAGAGACCCTGCTGACACAAATCACCCTGGCAGAACGGCAGGAGGAAGAAAACAGTGCAATTTGCACAGAGATGAGCACAGAGGCAACAGAAGGGCGATGATGGAGGCGGTGTGCTGCTCTGCAGCCCCGTCCGTCTGAAGGGAGTAGAGCCAGGCCAGCAGGATCATATGATGCAATCTTCCAGTTTCTAACCCCACCAATCTGCCTTCCTCCTTCGTTGTAAGACTGTTTCACCACCGCTCCCGGCCCCAGTGAATCTTGTTTCACCACCTCTCTTCCCACCAACCAAACCTGTTTTGCCATCTAGCCCCTGGCTGGAGCACAGAACAACCAGCAGGTGCTGTAATTAGCAGGTTAGGCTCCTCTCCTCTCTCTGATCTCTGTTTTCATTGCTCTCTGCTGCTCATGGGAAATCTGATAGGCAGTATCTAGGGTCTCATGTCATGCAACAGTCATTGCAGAGCCAAACACCTTGGCAACAGGGCGAAAATGATGGGATGGGAACACTGCAGTCAGAGGTGCACAAGGTACCTCTGGGTGGGCATCTCATGGAAAGGAGACCTCAGATTTAGCAGTCTCTAGCAGCCTTCATGGCTCTGTGGATGAGAGGGAAGGGCAGCAGGGATGTCCTTGCAGGACTCAGTGGCTCAGTCTGTGTTAGGCCCAAGGACGGGATGAGTCTGCCTCCTCCACAGACACGAAAACTGTCCTTCAAGACTCCACATCGCTGTTTTTCTGCAGCCTGACTCAGAGGAGGCATCCTCCAAAATGCCACTTGGAACAGACCTGCTCGGTTATGTCACTACCTGCTGGGGACTCAACAAAAGGAGGAGGGACACAGTGCAGTCTTCCAGGATAGCAGTCTTTGCACCACTCTCCCAGGCTGTCCTTAAATGCCTCTGGGAAGCTGGTTGCCTTCCCGAGCTGGCAAGGCACATCTGCACACTCTGCTCCCCTGAGCATGCCCCAAGGCTCTGCTCTGTCCTGAACCGGGATTCTTTAGGGCTAACAAAAAATCTCTTGAGTTTATCGTGCACAAGGAGCCTGGTGGGGAGAGAGCACAGCCTTCCTGGTGCCTCAAGTGGGCTATTTTGAAGATGTGGACCTTCTCCCGAACATGGGAGCAGGAGATAAGAGAGAGCACTGAAAAGTGCTTTATCTATACAAAATCTCATAACCGTCACCTTCACTGTCCCCATTCACACTGGATGTGGGCAAGTCCCCTTTGGATCTCAAGGCTATCTGCTGGAACTGTGCGTTCGGAAGGGTGACACCAAACAGTGCCAAGTCTAAGGGGTCAATGGGTAGAACAGCTTGGAGCTGGAGGAGAAATAACACACTTCCTCTCTGAGAAAACAGAGGGAGACAGACTGGGTCCAGATGAGGCTGGGAGTGTTGCTGCAGAAGTGCTGGGCATAAAGGACCAAGCAGGAATCAATGCCCCAGCCCAATGGTCCACACCCTGGCGTGCCATGCTGTCTGCTGGGTGCACGCATAGCGTGGGGAGAGCCCTGCCTTCCTCATCCCCTCCCCTTAAAACTTCACTTCTGCCCGAGCCGTACCTCTCACCACACGGCATTGTTCCCTCTGGCCAGATGTCCCCTGCGGGGAGGAATGGCCTCACACACGTGTGTGACACAGGAGGAGCCCACAGGGAGGTGCCCTGTGCTTCGTGCTCTGTGGGCTGCAGACCCTGCCTTCACCCCCCGGCACAGCCAGGCCCCCGGGGTGCCTCGAGCAAGGGGTGCTGCTGGCATTCAGCAGGCTGGAGGCTGAGCACCACCGGGGAGGCTGTCCCTGCTGCCGGGTCCTCACGGTGACCCAGAAACAGCGCCTTGTGTGCAGTGCTCCCCCACAAGCTCTCAGCCCTCCTCAGCTGAGATTTGCAGGGGGACAGGAGGAGCAGTTTGCTGGGTGTGAGGAAGCAACTTGTGCTGCGGAACAGAAACGCTCCGGGTGGGTGTCACGAGCACACGCTGGGGAGTATCCCGTGGGCCTGAGCTCACAGCTACATATGCTGCTCCTCTGCCCGCACCAAACGCGGCACCTGGCATCTGCTCATCTCAGGCCCCATTGGCACACTGAGGCGGTAGGTGGAAAGTCCAAGCCCACAGCACAGCCCATAAAGGTCATGTTTTATTCTGGCTGATCTCCTTCGCTTGCCTCATCTCCTGGAGGAAAATGAAGCGATAAACAGCCAGCAGCACAGTTTTGTTAAAAACAAATCAGGGCAAGCAAATGGGGATAATCCAGTTGGTGCGGGGAGTTCTGCTGAGCCGGGAGTGATGCTTTGGGAACAGGCACTGCTGCAAGCCCCGGTGTCCTGCACAGCCAGCAGGCAGTGCCCAGCTTCTCCGTGGGGCCATCGCCTTGCTCCTGGCTGGCATCCTGGGGAACATAAAAGTGTTTTCTTCTTGTGCAGAATTTATACTCCTGCATTCTGCAGGCTCCTGGTCAGAGTGGAAGCTCCACTGAGCTGACAACAATCTGTGCCCAGAGCAAGGGGTTCTCCCTGGGTGGAAAAAGCTCATGGACACAGATGGTGCACCAGGGACTGTCATCTCTTTCAGACTGAGCATGGAGCCTTGCAGGGCAGGGACTTGGAGGAAGGAAGCCTGGCCAGGGCAGGGATGGCTGCAGCACACCAGGAAAGAAGGAGAGGAAAGCACAGTGACAGGCCTTGGAGGGGGGGGACATGCAGTCATCACATGCACACGGCCACGAGCAAGGAGGAGGGGAGAGAGCAGCACTGGGCCTGCACAGAGAGCAGCACAGGAGGTGCTTGAGGGCCTGGGAGCCAGCTGCCATTGTTTCCATTCTTACCTTCCTCTCACCATGCCAGGATCTCCCAGTCTTTTACAGGGCTTTACAATCCCAGGACCTGGCAAACCGAGGCACTGAGAAGCTAAGCAAGGCCACCAGAGAAGATGAGAAGGGATTGTGTTTCTCTTTTTTCCCCTGAAACAAAGCAGAGCTGTCAGTTGACACCTCCCGCACTGCTCCAGCTCTGGGGGGATGCTGGAGCCTTTTCCAGCAGCCGATAGATGTCACGGAACAGAGGTGGGGAGAGACGGGGGGGTTCCTGTGGCTGGGGTCCCATGCGAGGTGCCTGGAGCTGGCGTACTCCCACCAGTGTGGAACAGCGCAGTGTGTCTGCTGCTGCCTGCTGCAAGGCATGGAGCTGGACATGCCAAGCCCCGGCCCAGAGCAGGGACACGCCAAGCCCCGTCCTGGAGCTGGCATCCTGCAGGCATCCTGGGAACCTGGGTTCTGAGGCCGTCTGCTAGGCAAAGGGTGAGGACACTGGGCAGGCTGCCATCCACAGTCTGCCCAGCTTTTGGCAAAAGCCTGTCTAAATGGTACAGAGCTATGAAACATTTCAGCTTTGACAAATGTGTGGTTTCTAATGAAAAAAACAACCGTGTTGCACTGAAAACTTGCCCAGCTGGTCTGAGGATGGCTGAGGCAGCCTGTAGGAGTGCTGGGGCAGCAGCCTGTCTCCACACACACAGGCTGCCCATTGTTCTCCTCCCCAACAGGAGGATGGCCTGCCTGAAGGAGAGGATGGGATGGGACTGTCTGGGTCACTGTGTCGAGACCCACACGGCAGTGTTCTGCTCCATTCCTGGTCCAGTGGGTTGGGCAGCATCCACATCTGAGGCTGAAGGGTCTCTGGCTGTGCCCCAGGCCCTGGCGCAAACCAAACACAGGAACAAGCTGAAGTCCCCATGTCCCACAGCCTGTCACTGCAGGGTTTGGCTGTCCCATATCTGCCCATCCCACCCAGCCTCCTGCCCCCGGCTCCCCGAGGGATGCTGAGCCCTGTTTGCTGTGTGGTTTTTCGCAGTACGGGGGCCCAGGAGGAGCATGGCACGGTGAGGGGCTGGCAGGATGGGTGCCCCAGTGGCATGGGGGGGTGCATGTCCCATGGCTGCAGCTGGGCCCAGCCTCGCATTCCCCGCTGCTGACACCTTCGCCCCAGGCTCCGCCAGCCCCGCTGCCCTGCACTGCCCCTCATCTGCTTGTTATTCATGGCAGGGGGCAAGGACGTCCCCCGCCCCCCATTCAGGGCGAGGACATCACCATGGAATAGCCCCAGAAGGTTGAATTTAATGCTGGGGGGATTTGCAAGTCAAGAATTCCTGTGCCCACACAATGCGCAGCTGGGCTTTGAAAAGGCGTTGGGATTAAAATGCAACCGCAAACTTGACGAACCGGCGCAGTGCTGGTGGACAATGGGCCACGTTACCGTGCATGGCCTGTGAGGGACAGGCAGCGAGCGGCGGTGTGCTGGGCTGCAGGGCCATGGTGTGCTGGGCTGCAGGGCCATGGTGTGCTGGGCTGCAGGGCCATGGTGTGCTGGGCTGCAGGGCCATGGTGTGCTGGGCTGCAAGGGCCATGGTGTGCTGGGCTGTAGGGACAAGGTGTGCTGGGCTGTAGGGCCATGGTGTGCTGGGCTGCAGGGCCATGGTGTGCTGGGCTGTAGGGCTGCAATGTGCTGGGCTGCAGGGCTATGGTGTGCTGGGCTACAGCACACAGGGAGGCAGAGTGGGCTCTGAGCGAGCAGAATGCCAGGCTGGGGCAGAGGGCTTCAGATGATGACAGATTAGACACAGGTCAACCGTGTAATAGTGAGGGACAGTACCACCTGGGGCTGCCATAATTAACACTCGGGAGATAAAGCTGGCCAAACAACTGGCAGGGTCCTCCCCTGGGCACAGCTGGTCACCGTCACAGCCCGGGATGCGGAGCCTGCAGGCACGCACGGCGTGGGGCATGCAAGGCCCGGGGCTGGGCACTGCAGGGAAGAAGCCATGAGGACCGATGTGACAGGCATCTAGTGTGACTGTCATGGCTGGGATCAATTATTTTAATGAGCCATCGGACAAAGGTCGGGAAGGAATGTGACTCGGTTGCATGCGTCGATGTAACATTAGCCAGGTCTCTGCACTGGACACCAAGAAGCACGGATGCCAATGCTGCAGGACCAGCCAGGGACCAGCCAGGCAGGACAGCAGGACAGCAGGACAGCAGGGCAGCCCCTCCCTGCCAGCAGCAGGGCGCTGCTCCCGAGGCTGTGGGTGGCTCTGCAGAAGCAAGGGGCAGCAAGCAGTGCAGCTCAGCACAGGGCAGGTCGGTGTGGGATGCACAAAGCCTTGCCCATATGTGCTCTGGGAGCAAGAGCAGCCCCAAGCACCAAACCTCACTGTGCTGCTGGCGTTAGACGTGCAGGAAGGCTTCCTTTTTACTCTTTACAAACACAAGGAGCTTGTCCCTTCACCGAAGAAGGGCCTTTCAGAAATGATGCAAAACTGACGCTATTAAACTTGAGGGAGCCTCTCAAGAAGAAAGAAGCCGTACAAACATTATTGAAGGACTGACATTTTTCCTGTACTGAACTGGAGTTTCTGTGGCCATTTTAATGCTGATTTAGATGTGCTGAAGAGCAGAGAAATCCTATGTACTGAGCTATCACAGCTTCCCCAGACAGAAGAAGAGGGATGGGTCAGGCTTTACCTGCCTCTGCCCAGCTCTCACAGACATCAGAAGTTTAGTGAACGGACCCTGACCTGCCAGACAAATCAGAGCAGTGGCAGAAAGCCTGCCCCAGCATAGCTGCGCCTGTCGTGCCAATTGCCAGCCCTTGTACCGAGGGGAAGGAGAGCATATAAGCAAATTCCTCCTGCACCTACTCCCGGCACACCAATGGCTTTCCCTGGGCTGCAGTGCTGTGCCCCGGCCTGGCTGCAAGGAGAACAATGATGGCCACCCTCAGTCCCAGCAGAGCCATCATCCCCACGTGGGGACTGAGCACGCTGGGATGCCCCTGGCAGAGCGGCCCCGGGCTGCCGGATGCTGCTGGAGGGAGAGAGGAGCTCATGGGCTGAAACAACAACTGCAGGAAGTGGTGTGGGATAAACAGGCAGAAGGGATCAGGCCCCCGGCGGTGGGAGAGCTGGTGCTTCCCTGCACCCAAAGCAAAGGGCTGGGCTGGGACCCTGGGGGTATGGGTGGGGGCCTAGCCCAAACTCTTGGTTTGGGGCAGCCAACAGCACTGTTCACTGGGATGGTACAACAGCCCTGTTTTGTATGGACAGCCGTGCTTCATTGAGCAGCTGTGTTCTGCGGGGCAGCCCTGCCCATATCTCCTGCCCCCTCCACCCCAGTGTTTAAAGGGAACCCTGTGGCACCCACCATTGGCTTGGCCTTGGCATCCTGCATGCACTCTGCCAGGGCCGTGCCAATGGACTGCTATTTAGATGAAATCAGCAAAAGAGAGACAAAAACTAAAACTAAAACTAAAACTAAAACCAAAACCCGGCCCTCACAATGGCAGGCAGCATCTGTCCTGCAGGAATAGGCTCTGCAGGAACGCTTCTCTGCAGGGAAGCTCCAACCCCTGCCTGGCTCAGCTGAGGTTGCGCCAGCGCAGGCCCCCAGGACACCTTTGTCATGTGGACACCTTTGTGATGGGGATGCCTTTGTCACAACCATCCCTGCTGCCTGCTGTGCTCCCTCCCCAGCACCACGTCGGGATTGGGGTTGCTACTCCATGCTCCTCTCCCCACCAGTGCTCCACTCCCACACCCTATATGCCCTACGTACCCTATATGCCCTACATACCCTACATGCTCTATATTAAGCTGCAGGATGCTGCGTTCAGCAGACCCGCATTGCTCTCCTGGCAGGAGCTATATTTGGAAGGCGCTGCTTGGTTCCCTCCCGGCCGCTGCAGTGCACGGTCCGCAGTGCCGGCTGACACCGAGCCCGCTGTGCCAGCACGGCCCCCTCCTCCCAGCCCCGTGCCATCTCGGCTCCTTTTTTCCCTGCTTTTCTTTCCTGCGGGCTGTGAAAAGGTGCAGTCTGCCTGTGACCGCTTCTCCTCCCTCCCTTCCCCCTTCCTGCTGGTCAAAACCGCCATCCTGGAACAGCCCGGTGGATTAGTGCAGGGATACCTTTGAAACCGATGCCAGGAAAGCTCTGTGGATCAGTTAACAGGAGAGTATAAAAAGCAAGGCCTGTCTCCCCCCCGCGCTCCCCCCCAGCTCTCTTCCTCCCTGTCACTGGCCCTGGCTGCTGGCTCGCCCCTGGCTGGGGGCCTGCGATCCCAAATGTGTTCTCCAGGCTGGCTTGCCTCATTAATTAAAGAAGACAGATTTTTAGCTTCTTTCTCTCCCTCCCTCTCTCTCTTCCTTTTTTTTTTCCCTTGGACTCCTGCTGGGGAAAGTGGAGCCAGGCTTGTGGGGGGCAGGGGGAGGAAGAGGAAGGGCGCCAGGGGCTGTGGGCACTGCTGCGGAGCTCCCAGGGCAGCACGGCGCCGGTGTCTGCCCCTCATGGGCAGCTTCTAGGGGGTGAGGGGAGAGGGCATGCAGCTCCCTGCGGTCACAGCCCTTCTGGGGATGTTCCCTCTTGGCTGAGCGGCACAGCATCCTTCCTGCTGCCAGCACCCCCATGCCGACCTGTGCAGAGAGCTGTCCCCTTCCTCTAGCACAGCGGGGACCGTGGGTGCAGCTGCACATGATGCTGTGCTAGTGGCGCAGCATGAGTGCTGCAAGCATGCAGTGGTGGCCTATGAGTGGTGCACTGTGTGTGGCACACGGTGCGTAGTAAACTGCGTGTGACGCAGCGTGCACAGTGCAGTGTGCGTGGTACAGCCATGAGTGGTACAGCCATGAGTGATGCCAGTGCGCAGTGTGCATGGTGCCACGTGAATGTTGCATTGTGTGTGGTGCACCGTGCATGGTGCATAATGCACTGTGCATGGCACAGTCGTGTGTGGTTGAGTGGACATGGAGCAGTGTGCACGATGCAGTGGGCACAGTGCACGGCGTGATGCACTGGGTGTGGTGCAGAGTGCACGGCGAAGTGCATAGTGCTGTATGCACCGTGCAGTGTGCATGGTACAGTGTGCTCAGTGCTGTATGCATGGTGCACTGCCTGATGCAGTGTGCATGCTGCAGTGTGCGATGCAGTGTGTGCAGTGTAGCGTGCATGTTGCAGTGTGCACGTTGCAGCATGCAGTGCAGTGTGTGCAGTGCAGTGTGCTTGATGCAGCATGCGTGGTGCAGTGCTTGTGGTACCACACTCCAGCAGAGCAGTGTTGCAGCTCACTCCAGCCGTGAGAGCATGTCGGAGTAGCACAGCGCTGCGCCCATCCCCAGCACAGGCACAACTGCCTGCACGTGCTGACACAGGGGGTAAAGGGGAGCAAGTCTGAGTGGGGACACAGGGGGAACACGGGGGCAGTGGGGACTCCAGGAGGGGCTGTGCAGGGGGCTGCCCCTGGCTCTCCCTGCCCACGTCCCATTTGCCCTGGGAGGGGCCCTGGCTGTTTCTGGCTGAGTCATCTCCAGGTCTATTAGCCGGCTGCAGAATTTAATTCTAA
Source organism: Pavo muticus (assembly GCA_016647715.1). Lineage (NCBI taxonomy): Eukaryota > Metazoa > Chordata > Aves > Galliformes > Phasianidae > Pavo > Pavo muticus. Next base: position 95,477 of record JACDJE010000651.1, on the reverse strand, counting down.
GCTCGTCTTTTTAACACGAAGATCACTTACATCCAGCTGCACAAGCCGCGGCCCCTTTAGGATTTAATAATAAAATGAATGCCCATGACCTGACTGTTTGCTCACGCCTGGATCTTCCTTGATGGATGAACAGAAATTGCTCCCTGGCTCGGGTCATCCGCAGTAAAAATCGCCAGTCGATTGCTGGGCCCTCCCTCGGCTCCGCCGCGTTCAGGGCTCGCTGCCTTCGTTTGGGACCTGGCTTGAAACGGATAATCAATAATAATCAGGCTCGACGCTGTGACGGCACCTTTGATCCGAGGATCTCAGAGCACTTTGCAGCGGATAATGAACGGAGCCCCTCTGTGAGGCAGGCGGGAGCGTCTGCATTTTATGAGGGGGAGAAGAGCCCAAGGACGGGCTGACCCCGCTGCTCGCCGACTCCGTCCTGCTCAGCATCCCGCATGGGGACGGCTGCTTCCGCACGGCCCTGGCCAGCTACGGGAGGAGGGGATGGAGCCAAATGTCTGGGGGGTTCGCAGCTCTGGTTCCTTCCTGAGACAGCCCGAGCTGCCCTGCCCACAGAGCTATTTATTTACTGTGGGAAAAGCAGCATGCATTTGGGGACAGGCGAGGAGCAGAGCCGCACCGGGGTGCAGCACATCTCCACGGGGAAAGCAAAGTCGCGCTCTCCCTGCTCCAGACTGAAGCTCGTGGCTGGCGGGGAGCAGGGCCGTGTCGTGGGGCTGGCTGCAGCACCTCTGCCCGGGGCTCCCACGACCAGGGCTGGAGGAAGGCCAGCGGCGAACGGTGAGGATGCCGGAGCTCCATCCCGTCCTTGGACACGTTTCCTTCCCCGGGCGATGCCGGCCCCTCGGCTACGTGCTGTTCCTCTGGTCCCCGCGAAGCCGGGTGGCACTCGGGGCGCTGGTGGCAAGGACCGCGTCACAGCGATGTGCCTCGAGGCCGCCCCACCGCCCCGCTGCGCACTGTGCGGGGCCGGGGGGGGCGGGGTGCGGCCCCGGGGGTACCACCCGCTGTCCCCACCGGACTCGGCGGGACGCGGCTCTGCCGGTATCGCAGCGCCACCCGTTGCCTCCCGGGGAAAGTGCCCCCGGGCGCCAGCGGCGCTCTCCGGCAATTAAGGGCCCGATGGATTAATTGTTTCCCGTCCGCGCATCCCCAAGGTGACCCGTCCGCACGGGGCGGGGAGCACCGCCCGGCGGTCCCTCCCACCCCCGGGGAGGTGTCCCCTAACCCTTAACCCACGGACCCCCCCAGCATCCTCCCGGCGGCGGGGTGCCCCCAGCCGTGGACGCGGGCAGCGATGCAGGTGCTGGAGGCAGGGCACAGCCGCCCTTTGCTGGCAGTGCTGGGAGCAGCACCGGGCGCATCACGCAGCCTCCCTCCGCCTTTGTCTCTGGCGCTCAGCGCTCTTCCAGTCTTCAAAGTGTTAAAACTTTTCAGTGTGTGCTGCAGATCCCTCGCCTGCAGCCTCCTGCCCTGAGTCAAATTAATCATGTACTGGGAAACACAGCAGGCATGTACTAGCCCTGGGCATGGTGTATCACGTACTTTCTGGAATCTGTCACATGGGGAGCTTTCTGTTTTAGGCTCAATTGATCCTTTCTCGGTTTGATACTGTGTTTAATTGTGAGATGGGGCTGTGTGTTTTTGCTTCAGCCGAACTTAAAGGGCCGCTCTTCCCAGCCTTGTTTTCAGATGTCCGCGAGAACAGACCGCCGCTGTCTCCTCACCCAAACAAAAAGCCTTTCTCTCCCCGCACACAATATCCCCTCTGTATTGTCCACAACAAAGAGCAGGGCTAAATTAATTTTAGGTCCAGCTCTTTTAACGCAGGGCTGGGGAGGGGAGGTGCTTTGATGGCTGCAGCTGACGCTTCAAACAAGATAGGGAGAGGTGGCCAGGCGCTGCCTGGGCGCTGGGGGATGCCCGGCCCTGGGGACCCCTGGTGTGAGGTGCGGTGCACAGAGCCCACCCGGCCCCCCAGCACTGTGGGAGCGCCCAGGTGGGGCGCAGAACCCCCAACCCAGCCTGGCTTCGCCTCCAGCGGAAGGCAGACAGAGCGATCTGAGGAGGATGGGTGGACAGCAAGGGCCCACACCCCGAAAGTGACCCCAAAAGTGCCCCCCAAAGTGACCCCCAGAGCTGCAGATGTATACCTGCGGGCTGCAGCACGGGGATTTTTCATCCTGCCTCCACACAAAAGATTGCAAGAGCCAAGCAAAAAAACTGAGCGTCCCTTTGAAACGGGATGAAAAGGGGAAACAAACACTTTTAATAGTGTGACTGTCCCTCTGAAAAGGGCTCACCTGGAGCAGCTGGTGCAGGCAGCCATGCACACCTGCAGGCACCAGGAGAAGGTCTCCACGAGACCTTCAAGTCCCTGGTGTGCCAAGTGGGCAGTCCCCATGCTGCAGGGCCGTGGCTGCAGGAGGAAGTGTGGTGTGGGAGCCCACAGGCACCAGTGGGCAAAGGGAAAGGTGCACACAGGGACATGGAGCAGGGGAAGGAGAAGGGTTGGTGGGAGCTCCTGGAGTCCAGCAGGCACCAAGGGCTGAAGGGGGAGGGAGGGATGCTGAGGACAGCACATCTCTGGGTCCTCCTTGGCTGCATACTCTTCCCCTTCCCAAGGGGGATGAGCTCCAGCCAGCCCCCAGCAGCTAGGCAGATCCTGGGCATCTCCTTGCTCCAGTGCAGCCCCTAGTTGCTCGGTGGATGGGTAGGAACTTGCTCTGGGTTATAAATATTCAGTGTCGGCGAAACCCATTAATGTTGCATTAGGGCTGTGAATCTGCAAGCCCCAAAGCCAGGCAGCGCGGTGCTGCAGCAGCAGTGCTCTCCAGTCCCCCCCTTGTGTGCTGCCCATCCTGCTCCAGCACAGAACCCTCTGCTGCCCTGGCACCGCGTGCTGCTGGGAGCATCGCCTCCACGGCCTGGCTCCTGCACCCGCAGCCCCCAGGGAAAGCCAAAGGGAAGGAGGGCACGGTGATGAACTCTCACTCCCAAACCTCCCCGCCTCCCCGAAATGCCACGGCCGCAGGGGCTGAGGGCTGGGTGCTTTTTGAAGTGGGAGAACAAAGGGAAGCCCCTTGGCTGTGGAGTCAGGCTGCCTCGGTCTCATGGGCTGCTCCCTCCATCCGGCAGCGTGCACTGAATTGCATCTCCAGGAATAGGCAGCAATGCGCGTATTAAAACAGAAGCTGGAGAAAGGAGTTACATCTGTGCAAAGCAGCGATCCAAATGTTACTATCGGGACCAAATTTTCTCACTTCCAGGAGAGCAGCTCTGAATGTGACAATCTGCAGACTTGGGCACCGGTTGCAGACAGCTTCCTCATCTCGCTGTATTTTGCAGATCCGCCCAGCAGCCACGTCCCCTCCGCTCCAGCAGCGTGTGGTTGAGCTCGAGGTGGCAGGAGAAGCAGGAGCGGGCTGGGAAGGGGGGACACAGAGGGAGGTAAAAGCTTTGGGGAGCCGAGGGGAGCAGGCGAGATGGAGGGGGAGGTGGGGAAGTGGTGGGGAATCCCTTTGGGCTCTGCCACGCAAGGGGAAGGACCACTGGAGGGAACAAAGGGCCGGGCTGTCCCTTCTGGGCCATCCTCCCAGATAGGTGTCCTCCTCAGCTGCTTGTGGCTGGCTTCCGAAACCTCAGGACGGACCTGTCTGGGGGTTGACGGCTTCAGTGGGACTGCTCTGGAGACAGCTCGGCAGGCCCAGGCGAACAAGCTGCGGTCAGCGCTCTGCCTCCTCCTTCCCTTTGTTTCCACTGACGCTGCATCCCCTGCCCCAGGAGCCGTAATTACCTGTCCCTGCTCCTCCTGCGAGCTGCTGCCAGCCCCAGGGGAGCGCGCCTGGCTGCAGCTTCGCAGGCAGAGCCTGAGGTCAGAATGCGTGTGTGGAGATGTCAAGGGCTGCGGGAGGGGGAAGGATGCAGCCTTCCCCCAGAAGGATCAGTATTGCAGGGAGCTCCTCGAGGAGAAAAGCAGAGAGGTGAGGTGAGGAGCTGCTGAAGTTAATTTCTGCAGCTCTTAATGAGCAGCCAAAACCTGAATGTTGGGTGGTGCTGTGCGGAGCCAGGAGCTGGGCTCGGTGACACTTGTGGGTCCCTTCCACGTCAGGATGTGCTGTGATCCTGTGAATCTATGGACAAGAAAAGGGGGGGTATATTTTATTAGGGAGACTAAACCAGTTTGATATCAACAAACACTAGAAGACAACGAGAAGGAGTCTGTCCCACACAGGCTAGGCAGAGAAGAACTGAGCATTAGCTTGCTGAGGAACAACGCTGAACGAACTGCACCTCCTGGGTGCCGGGGACAGGGAGCAATCGAGCGTGCTGGGAGCTGAGCATCCTTGGTGTCGTACAGCCCGACAACTAACCCCAAGTGGAAGCAACTGAACGGAAACCTTGAGAACAGAAAAACAGCAGGAAACCTGGGAAAAGAGAGAGTGCAAAGCTCTCCTTGTGCCGGCTGTGTGCGCTGAGGTAAGTCAGCTGGAATCCGGCTTGGAGGCTGCTGCCCCAGCCAGAAACAAGGGCTGAACGTGTCCCAGGGCCCATTGCCTGTGAGAAGCCCTGCCTTGTGGCTGGAAATAATGAGCTGCACGACAGACATGTTCTCTGACATGACGGCTCTCGGTGCCACCGGTGCCAAATTCAACACGGCATTGTCCAAAGGCGCCTCGTGTTCTTCCTGCACCTCCCGGCTGGGATCGGAGCTGCGGGGGTGGGCATCAGCACAGGGGTGTGGGGGGGCTTCCTCCCCATGGAGTGGGGTCAGCTCTGCTCTGTGCTGTGTGGCGTTGTCTGGAGCTGAACATCTGGAGTTGGGTGAACCCGGCATCTGCCCGCGGTGCGGCCGGCAGCTCTCCGTGGGGACATGGAACAGCACCGAGCAGCTCTCAGCTCTGGCTTCACCAGCAGAGGAATGCAATCGGTTGACACCTAGACCAGCCTGAGACCAGAGATGCTTTGTGTCCTCTCATTTTATTTATCTAAAAACACCTTTTTGATGAAACGGAGATGGGTAAAAAGGGGAGGGGGGAATCAATTTTGTAAGGAGAAGAACACTATCAAGCAAAAAAAAAAAAGAACCGTCAAAATATCTGAAGTTTTCGGAAACACCCCTCTCCGTCCCCAAGCTCATCACATAATGAATGTTTCAAGCCTAATGAGGGCCTTCCACCAGGAAGGATTCTCAGCACCTCCTTTCGCAGCCCCCCGCCCCCATCCCGCTGGACGTGCTGCTGTGCCAGGGGCCCGCAGTGTGTCAGCCCCGCACAGCAGCGCTCCGTCCCGGCCCATTACCTCGAGGAGCTCCAGAGCAGCGTGTGCCTCTGGTGATGAGCCCTTCACCGGGGGAGGCAGCAACAGCCACCACCAAATCTGGCTGTGGAGGCTCCTGCTTGTGGGTGGGGAGGATCTACCTGGGGGTGGAGATATCTGCCTCCTGCTCGGCGCGTGGGTGCCTGCCTGCAGCCTTTCTAGCCGTAAGCATCCATGTGTGAGAACTGGATCTCTGGAGAATTCAGTTTAACCCATGGAAATAACACTTCTAATCTGGATTTACAGAGGCCGCCTCGGTGTTGATCTTGTGAGCTGCCTCCCACCCCAAGCAACGACCCTGCACCTGGATTTCTAGCAGACGTCACCTAAGCAAAGCTGTTCCCACAGTCCGTGTGAGCAGCACAGGGTTTTGTCCTCACCACCACCTGTAGCACTCCCAAGACCTTTTCTCTGGCTGCCTCCATCTTCTTACAGGTGGGAGAAGCAGGGGGCAAACAACAGGAGTCAGATGGGAACGGGGACGGCAGTGATTCCTGGTCCTGCCCTGGAAACCCTCAGGGCCAAGAACTTGCCAGCTTGCAGAAGAAGATGGGAGGCAGGAACGGGGCAGGCAGAGCCCATGCATCCGGAGGGCTGTGCGATGGACACACTGCGGACAAGTGGAGGCTCATTCTGGGGGTTGTTCGGCCTCAGATACCCATGCAGGGATGGTGTGAGAAGCAGGGAGCTGGGGCAGCCCTGCACTTGGCCAGTCCCAAACTGGGAGCAACAGCAGGCAGAGACTGGGGTGCCAGGGAGGCCTTTCCAGCAAGGAGAATGCTTCCAGCTCTCTGCTGTGATACTTCCTCAAAGAGAAGAGCAAGAAGTCCACCCGGGCTGTAACAAGTCTCTAAACTCATTAGCTACTGGGCAATGAGTGATGTGTTGCACGGGGTGGGTGGCGACTTGCGTTGGTGCAGAGGCACCTTGGTGATGGGAGGACTGGGGACTGCATGAGGGACACGATGCAGCCCAGGGGAACCACTGCCCACCCCAGGCAGCACCCTGGTGCTTTGGGGCTCGAGCTGATCATCCCAGGGACTGGGAAGGAACGTGTCTCCATCTGCTGTGGGGGGCAACAGGCAAGTGAGGAGGGGAGGGCTCAGCAGTGGTGTTTGTTGGAGAGAAGTGTCATTCCCCTGTCTGCACCACATAAACGAGAGCACGTTTTTCACTATGGGGGAATACATGCAGGGACAGAGAATGAAATGTTTCAAAAAAGAAAGAAGGAAAAGGGGGAGGGGGGAAATGAATCGATATAACAGAAGCATTAGGGCACTCAGGGGAGTGTTTTACTGGGGCCATTAATATACTTCTCAGGTGGTAAAAGCCACTTAGCCTTTAAAAATGATAATGAAATGTTAACTACCCAAAGCATTATTGCTGAGTCACAGAGAGCAGGCAGCCCTCCGGCTCCCACCCGACCCTGGGGTGCTGTGATGGCCCCGTGTGCCCCACTGCCCCCAGCTCACACAGTGTGTGCCACTGCCAGGACCCCGCGTGGAAATGCTCTGCCACAGGGAGGACCCTGATCCCAAAGTGCTCAGGGATGAGGTGTGCAGGGCATCAGGAATGTTGGCTCTCAGGAGATGGGGACAGACAGGAGTGGAGGCCTCATGCACTTCCAGCCTGCACTGCACAGAGCATTTGTGGCTGCTGGTACCTCGTCCTTAACGCCTTAGTAGCACCCTAAAGTGCCAGGGCAGCATATGCTGCTGTGCACCCTCACCCTGACAGCTGAGCTGAGCTTTGGGGGCACTGGGACCCTCTGGTGGCCAACCAGCTCTGAGAACTGTGGGGGCCGAATTCGGGCTGCGTTCTTGTCAAGGAGGGCTTTTGGACTGCGCAAGGGAGCAGGGATTCTCATTTCTCATCTTTTATGTATCACTGACTCTTATTTGATTGTGAAGGGCCCAAACAGCCCCCTGCAGTGTCACACGAGGAAACCCAACAGGTCTGCATGGTCCAGCGAGCCCAAGTGTGAGATGAAGGACTTCTCCTAGGACGAGTCAGTGCCCAAGCAGAAAATTAATTTCATTCCATCCATCTGTATATGACCCCAAACCATCCTCAGCCAGGGAGATTATGGAGTTTTTCCACGAATGTAGATTCAAAGTCAGAGGCAGCTGTGCAGGATGCTGGTGGGGGGACAGGGAGCAGTTTGGCTCCTGGTGGCACCACTGCTCACCCCCTGCGCCCACTTCAGGCACCACCGAGAGACCCATTTTTGGGAAATCATTTGGTTGAGTTTTCAGCTCTGTTAGGTTTAGTTTTCAGCCTGGGCAGCACCGAAGCATGCAGGTGGGCTTCTTTACCTCTGAGCCCTATGTACGTAGCTCTGAAAGTAATGCCTCTTATTTATGTCTATGGAAACTACAACACTATTTGATGGAGAAAATTCTGTTACAAAACACTGTTTTTCAACACAGACACCACCCTAGCTATGTATTTTAGCCAGCAATGAACAAGAGACTGCATGCCACACTCTGCATTTAGGCTCAGCACCAGCAGAGGTGACCCACTGTCACTGCTGCCGAGACGTACCACCCGCCGCTCACTCTGCTCACACACACTGCTGTCTCCATCAGCGTTCACAAGCGTTGATGAATGTCAATGGGTGCCATTTTTCTGCATGGAGGGATTCAATTCCACACCTTTGCTGGATACGCACTTCCATGTCAGACGCCATTTTCTCAGACCTCCCCTCTGCTGCCATCTGTCACACGGCAACAAAACGGAACGGGGTACTGGTGGAAGGCCCAAGCTCTACTGCCATCCCACCAACATCCGCTTCTGACAGTGTGGGCCAGCATCACAAAACAGGAGGCATTACTTTTGGAGCAGCCCTCACGGAAGGCAGCACGGCAGCAGGAGCCGTGCAGGTGGCGCAGAGCTGGAGCTGTGCCGTCGCCCTCCTCCTTCCCCCGCCTCACCTCCGCGCTTTGCCCCCTGCTCCTTCTGGGACGCAGCCGCGCGGCGCTGCAGCCGGCCCCGCCGGGCTCCCGCTCTGCAGCCGGCCTGCAGGTACAGCACAAGGGCACAGGAAGGACGTTTCCTTCCGGAGCGCCGCTCCGCAAATTAATGGACGCAGAGGGCTTTCTGTCTGCTGAGGGAAGCGGTTCTCGAGCCGCGGGTCACGGCACGCCTGGAGCCGGCTGGGGCTGCTAAGTGGGTCACGCTGCGCTGCGGGCCGGTGACACACGGCGCGGGGCCAGCCCCGCTCCCAGCACGGCCCCGTGGCAGCGCTCACCCGGCGGCACGGCGGCCCCGCATTAAGAGCCACGCAGCCGCCTCCGCTGCAGCGCTTTATCCCCAGCGCCCGCTGTGAACAAAATTGCCTCGGATCAGGTGGTGCGAGCCAATTTTTCTCGCAGCAGGGGCTGCAGGTAAAGCACCTCGGTGCAGGAGAGCTGCGCGGCTCTGAACTTCTCTGCTGCCCGTCTGAACCCGGGGAAGGAGGAGAAGGGATACTGTGTGCACTCGAGCAGAAGCGGAGAAGATGCCAAGAGAGGAGAGAAGCAGATGGAAAAGGCAGAGAAAGCTCAAGATGAGGAGAGAGCAGGAAGGAAGGAGCAGAGGAAGGATAAAGCAAGAGGGAGGTGAGAAAAGAGCTGGGATGCCACAAAGCAGTGGCCAAGGCAGCGAGAGAACTGCATCTTCTCTTTCTTGTCCTACAAACCAGACACAGACGTGGCAGCAGCTAATCTTCCTGGCTTGTGAACAAAAGGATTTTTTTCATGCCAGTAATCCAAGAGCTGCCATGCCACGGCTCTCCCAGCTCATCTGCTGTGAATGCACTTATGTGGCGTCCAACTGAACGGGTTAGCAAAATAAAGACAGATGGCACTGGATTAGCTCTAACACTTCTTCTGTATCACAATGCAATCATTGCAGTCTTCTCCACTGCCTCCTCTCGGGACACTCCGCTGCACTGCAGCTGTGCAGTGCCCCCAGGTATCCACCAGCCTCAGAGCTGCAGGAAAGATCCGCCCTCACTGTTCATTTGTGCCTAGGAAAGTGGTATGGAGATGTCAGAGCACAGGTGAGCCCACAGCCACCTCTCTGATGCAGCGGGACTTCTTTGTCACAGAGCACCATTTGGTCACACATCTCTGGTTGATTAAGGGCAGACTCCAAGGCCCGTGTTGGTGAAGGAGATGCACTGCTGAGCAGCATTTTTACCATCTAGCCCTGCCAGCTCCAAGGACGGGGATCTGTCACACGGTCCATTAAATATCAAGGCAGATATATGGAGAAACAACGATGGGATGATGACGCCACATCTTCATAGGCCAGCAAGGAGAATGGTCTCTTCTTCATGACCAAATATACCTCAACTGAGTGAATGCAGCTGCAGAAAGAGAGCTTCCAGCCAACCCAGTGCCAGCTGATGCAACACGAGCACGGAGGCAGTGTGCTGCTGACAGACTGCTCTTTGTTTTAGCCGAGGCATTTTCACATTTTTTCCCAGCTGGAAACGGTGTGGGGATTCTAGCATCAAGTCTCATTAGGAGCTGGCTGTTGCTAGTAAACATCCTTTGCAACTGCATCACCTGCTTGCGCCGAACTGACTGCAGCCCACCATCCAGGTGCAGGCCCACCTAAGAGCTTTAGCAGGCTGTTAGCGCCGGCGCTGCTGGCAGCTGCAGGAATGCTGAGGTTCTTTGGGATGACAGCGTTTCTGCCCTGCTGAAGCAGTCCCCTAATCTCATTTAGGAAGTTAGTGGGACGTCTTCACCTCTGACCCTGTTATTTTGTAAACTGTCTCTTCTGACTCCTCCCTCACCCAAGATCACCACGAGAACAAGCAGCCCCATTTTCTCAAGAAGATGCCTTTCCCTGTGGCCATGTGTAGTAAACATAGGGCTGATGACACTCAGAAGTGGCCAGGAAACATCAGACTCTCCCTGAAAAATACCAAGACATAGTCAGTGTTTTTGGCAAGGAGACAGCTTGCCTCTGTGTTGGCTTTACCATTGGAGAGCCACCCAGACTGCCTCGTCATTGGTATCTTTAGGGATGTCCCTTGCTAGTTTTCATGCATATTTCATCAAGGAGTGCTCCTGATCACTCTGCTTATGCCTGAAAATGTAGGATTCCTTCAGATACACAAAGCCCAGTCTGCCTTCGATCTGTTCCAACAGGCATTTACATCAGCATCTGTCCAGGCACTGCAAAACCGCTCCCTGCTGAGATAGGTGTGCTCTGCCATGTCATCTTTGCAACATTCGATGCCCCAAAATGAGCTTAGGCTGTGCACATCGAGCTCCTTTAGGTCTGCACAGTAACAGTAGTATTTCAAGGTCAGCCATAAGATGCAGAGTTGTCAAATATGCCCTAGAACAAAGGCACTGACATCTATAAGACAGGTGGTTGTAGGCAGAAAACAACCCTGATGCATTTCACTGTAGTAGAGGCTATCTTGCCCCTGGATTGATAAGAATTGTAGAGGAGTTGTTCAAGAAACTGATCCACTCATTTAGTTTGGCTGTTCTCTGGCAGGAAGAGGCCAACCAGGGATGCCACTCCTGCTTCTGCAGTCCGCATATTAGATAAAAAATACTGTAAGACATTTGTTGAGATCTCCAGTTGGTAATGATGCTTCAATGAAATTTGAAACATCTGACTTACATATAGATGGCTGCCAGCAGAGGAATAGGGGCACTTGAGGAAGGACGGGCTGGGAAGATGAGGAGGAGATGTTACTCTGTATGTGAGAAAGCTGTTGGAGCACATGGAGCTCTGCCTGGGGGTGGATGAGGAGCTGACAGAGAGCTTCTGGATAAGAATTAAGAAGTAGACCAGTACAGGAGATGTTGTAGCAGGTGTCTGCTACAGGCTACCAGACCTGGAGGAACAAGAGTGAGACCCTCTGCAGACAGCTAGAAGCAGCCTCACACATTCATGCCCCATACCTGCATGGGGGGGACCGCGCTGCAGGATGTAAGCAGTGCAGGAGGCTCCTGGAGAGCGCTGATGATTGGTAGAGGAGCCAATGATGAGAGGAGCTCTGATGGACCTCACACTCAACAAGAAGGGACTTGCTTGGTATCCAGAGGTCCAAGGCAGCTTCGGGAATCCCAGATCCCAGAAGGCACAGGGAAATGCTGAAGCAAGGAAATCAGACCCTGGGTGGAAGAGGATTGGGTCAGGGAACACTCAAGCAAACTGGACGTGGGCCTTGATGGAGTGTACATACAAGCGCTGAGGGAGCTGGCAGATATCATTGTGAGGCCACTCTCAGCAATCTTTTTCTGATCATGATGAATATGAGAAGAGCTCAAAGAATGGAGGAAAGCAGATGTCTAGATCCAAGAAGGGCAAGAAGGAAGACACAGAGAACTCCAGACTGGTCAGCCTCAACTCCATATTTTGGAAGGTAATGGAGTAACTCATCCTGGAAATTATCTCCAAGCACAGGAAGGACAAAGAAATCATCAGCAGTAGTCAGCATGGCATTGCCAAGGGCAAGGTGGGGGAGTAATGCTTAGCCAACCTGATATACTTCTGTGCTGTAAGGATGGGCTTGGCATATGGGTGAACAGCAGACATAGCACACCTGGATTTAAGGAAGGCCTTTGACTGACAGTGTCTCCCACAGGATCTTCATAGTGAAGGTATTGATGCATGGGCCGAATGAGTACACAGTGGGGTGTGTTGGGAAGTGGCTGAATGGCTGGGCCAAGAGTGCGGAGATCAGTGACCATTGAAGTTAGTTGGTGGCTATTAACTAGCAGTGTGGCCCTGTGGTCAGTCCTGGCTCCAATCCTATTTAACTTTTCCATTACTAATCTGAGTGATGGAGCAGAGCGTACTCTCCGCAGTCCAAAGATGACACCAAGCTTTGTGGTGTGGTCGACATGTCTGAGGGGTGGGATGCCATCCAGACACCCAGACAGGCTGAGCAGAGGGCCCAGGAGAACCTCATGAGGTTCAACAAAGCCAAGTGCAAGATCAGGGTGATCCCAGACATGAATACAGGCTGAACAAGGAGTGGATTGAGAGTAGACCTGGAGAGAAGGACTAGGAGGTATTGGTGGAAAAAAATTGGAATATGAGCTGGCAATATCTGTTGCAGCCCAAAATACCAGCTGTATCCTGGGCTACATCAAAGGAATTGTAGCTAGCAGGTTGAGGAAGGTGATGCTCCCCCTCACACTCTCATGATTCTCCACCTCACTGCTGTGTTCAACTCCCCAGCATAAGAAGGATGCAGAGCTGTTGGAGTGAGAACAGATGGTTGGTCAGAGGCTTGGAACACCTCTCCTGTGAGAAAGAGTTGGGCTGTTCTGCCTGAAGATGGCTCCAGGGAGGCCTTGAAGCTGCCTTCCTGTACCTAAAGGGGCTTACAGGAGTGAAGGGACCTTTTTGTCAGAGAGGGTAATGAGATAACAGGGGGTAACTGCTATACTAAAAGAGGCCAGATTTAGATTAGATGTCAGGAAGAAATTCTTTTCTATGAGGGCAATGATGCACTGGAATAGGTTGCCAGAAAAACTGTGGATGCCACATCCGAGGAAGTATGAGGTGGATGGGAGCCCCTCTGGGTAAGGCAAAGGATCCCTGAGATGAGCTCTGACAATATCTTGGTGCTTGTGGGTCTCAGGCATATCCCAAGATGGGAGAAAATTGAGGCTGGTAGGAGCCTTGATGGACTTGCACATTCCTGACAGATGGAGCTGTTCTGCAGGGACGACTGCTTCCATGAGGGCTGTCTGCAGTCCTCCTCCTCCTCCTGCCCTCTGGGAAAGGCACGGCAGAGCAGAGGCGAAGGCATGGAGCTGGCGGTGCGGTGCTGGTGAGGAGTTCTGCCCTCAAACCAGCACCCAGTCCATATTGTCATGCAGGGACAGCACAGGCTTAGATCTTTACACACTATACATCTTATCCATACTGATATTTTTCCCTCAAGCAGCCTGAAATCGTTACTAGACACTGTATAGACCAGCCAAGAAGGGGACAAAGGCTTCAGCCTCCAGGAGAGCACTGAGGAGGTTTGTCCTGAGTAGGGCCAGAACACGCACAGGATGTGCTGGGGAAGCAAAATATTAAATAACCTTCCACTGAGCTTATTTAGCACTGTACCAGGCACGTTCCTCTCCCAGAGCAGGAGACTTGCTCCGGTTGGCATTCAGAGATCAGCTGAAGTCAGGCTGAGTGGGCAGCTGGAATTTTGACACTTCTGTCTTTAGGGAGCTTGAGATTTGCAGCCTCCCCTGCGTATTTTCTTCTTCTTGTGCAAGGTAGAGTTGGACAGGTAACCAAACAGCAGGCACCGAATGACAGCCTGACAGTGTTCTCTGAACTCCTTTGGGATGCCAACAACAGACAGGTGACTATCATGTGCATAGAGGGTCTTGCTGCTGCAGGGTGTGACTGCACTCATAGCCCCCGGCACAGATCCCCTGAGCAGAGCATGTTGCTTTCAGAGATACAGCGTGACTGTGTGGGAAGCAGAACCATCCCTTTTGCATCCCCACCACCTCAGAGGCTGCCTTCACCCCCTGTGACCCACCTCCCTTCTCTCAGCATCACCTCTCCCCACATAACGCCCTCCTGACTTCTCTGCACTGCTGCACCTGCTGCTGAGTCCTCCCAGGGCTCCAAGCCTGGCGCAGTGGGAAATGGTGTCCTCTGCAGAAACGGTGTGCCAGCTCGCTGCTGGCTTGCCCTGTTCTGCAGAGACACTGCAGCTTGCTTTCCACACAGCTGAAACAAAAGGCAGTGGCAGTGGCTGCTGATGCTGCAGATGGTGATGCAGCCCTGGTGCTGCCGGGGTTTCTCTGAAGACCCACACCTGGTCCCTGTGAGATAAAGCTGAGCTCCATTCCCTTCTATGGCCTCAGTCCTTTGGTCTGTACACAGCATGGGAGAAGGTGGAGATGGGGAAAAATGGGATTGCGTCTGAGACAGGCAGAAATCTGGAGAGGTTCAGCCATGGCAAAAACACGGCACTGCAGCCAGCAAAGCTCAGCTTCGTCACACCACTCCTGAGCCAGCTCTGCAATTTGCATCTGGGTGATTTCATTCCCTATCAGTGTTCATTAGCAGCTGCCCAGCTCTCAGCTGCCTGCTCGGGAATAATTAGGCCCTTTCTCTGAAGGTCGTGACAGAGCTAACATCGCAACCTCCCCTCCTTTGAACATCCATGCAGCCGGATGCTGGGAGCATCTATTAGACAGCTCCTGAGAGAGGTCCTGGGAGCACATAGGAGTGGGGCAGCATGGACACCAGTCTGGTGCTGCTGTGAGTTATTCCTACAACAAACAACAGAGCTGCACAATGACTTACCTGCTTATGCTGGAGACAGCAAAGAGCTGGAGGTGGCATACCTCCTTTGGTGCACAGCCTGTTGGGCTCTTGCTGCCACACCGTGTGGTATGGGAGAGCCTTCATCACCAGTGCTTTCATCCCAGCAACAGCCAATGAAAGACACCTCTGCAGGAGGTAAAAATAACGTTGCATGTCTCCAAGGTGCCTACCAAGACCTTTGAACCAAGCAGTGTCAAAAGGAGGCTCATAAATCTGACCCAAGGGTTGCACGTGGCCATTGCTGCTCGCTGAGCTGTAGCTGAATGCTCTTGGTGGGAACTTACTGGAAGCTCCAAAAAACCGGTAGTCCCCATTGTTACTGTGTTAAACAGTCTTACTTCAAAATAATCTCAGCCATCCCAGGCTGCACTGAGCCTAGGGTGGCCGCTTTCATCAGCAGACCTGGCATCACCTGGGCTGTGCAGCTAAAAGCCGGTGTCTAACCAGCAACTCTTCTCATCACATCTCATCACCATGTTGGTAGGACCCCATGGAAATGGCACTCGGTGGCTGCAGCTGACTGCAGATTTTCAAGGAGAGCACAAACCCCTCTGCTACCAGTGTTAAAATGGTGCCTAGGCACTGCACGATTCCATCTCCATACTGGATAGCCCGCAGTTCAATCAGATGTGCAAGAGTGCAATGGCCTGGAACTGCTCTACAGTCATAGGGTGGGTTTGTGCAGACCCCAGCCAAGCCCAGGTTTGGCCTGACAGTGCAGGGGATAAGGGCACTCCCTGTCTCTGCGTGATTCAGCAGACTGCAGGTAGTATCTCTGCAAAGCAGCATCCAGCCCATCGGGCTGCCATCTTCCTCTGCAAGCTGGGCAAGGGGCCTCACTTCATGCCAGCAGGGACTCTCCTCTGAGCCAGTGTGTGTGAGAGCATGGGGCTGGCACTGCTGGCCTTTGACCTTCAGGTCAGGATGTTGTTCGCAAGGCACAGCTCGTCTGTCTTGCCAGGAGTTCCCAGCATAGGCTGAGGCCAGCGTCCAGCCTTCGTGTAAATACAACACAGCAAAACTTGGCTGTGCTGGAGCACCTTGCTTTTTAAAAATTTAAATAAAAGAATAAAGTGTAACCCGGAGCCATTTCAGACTCCCAGGCAGACAGATACTGTTTTGCTCTACTGAATCCGTGCATATTTAGACAGTGTTTTATTAAATAGACAAGAGCTACTCTATCTATTAAAAACTTTCATGAAGATGGAGCGTGCTTTTGGTATCTCTGCAGAATGCTGCATGCTCTGCTGAGACCGACACCAGCTGTGCTTTGTGTCTTGTGCAGCACCTAGGAAGGCTGGAATATAAATCCAACAGCTGCACTCCCCTGTGCAGAATGCCAGGGCATGCGCAGCACCGTACATCAGTGCAGCTGTGGGTCGCTGTGGGATGACGTGATGATGAGAGACGTGGATAGGAAATGAGAGAAAATAAGCAGTCACCGAGTGCTGGTCTATGTCCACAGCGTGTCTCAGACTTCTCGCAGTCATGCAGCTCAGACAGCTCAGGCTCCCAGTATGCCGTGTGCTGCCTGCAGCAGTTCGGGTGGGAACCAGTTTGGATGAGAAATGGAGCAGGAAAAATTCCCATAGCGGGTGAGGGGAGGTTGGTACTCTGCTCCTGCTGATATATCCCGCAGGCAGCTGGGGTAGCTTCAGCTCCAGAGGGCCTGCAGTGATTGCTTGTGAATGCATGATGCACATGAAGCAGTCCAACCTGCACCAGAGCATCTTACAACCTGCACCAGAGCAACTTACAACCAGGAGTAAGTTCCCAGGTCGTGCTGGCAGCTGGAAAATGGCTGCGGTAAGGGAGCACTGACAAAGAGCATGGGTAACCTGTGTGCTCGCGCTGATTTCTGCCTGAGCCTGTTGTGTTTGCATGGAAATGCAGAGGGTGGCTGTGTTTTTTGCTATAATCTCACAGACCAGCTTCTGATTCTCAAGACAGACTCAAAAAGAAAGGGAAGGTGAGGCCCCCAGAACTGTGTTCTCTTCTGCATACGCTCAGCTTACTGCTCAGCGATCCTAAAACGTTTTAGCAAACACCTCACCTTGCTGGTTGCCCAGGTTCTGCTCACTGCCCTCACTGCTCATTCGTTCATTGCTCTCTCAGGTCCTTCCTCTGTTTGACAGCACATGGGAGCAATGACTTTCCTGCCACACGCTCAGCACTGGCAATGACCACAGAAGCACTGACATACATTGTTTTTACCCTCAGTGATGGAGGCAGTGCCCACCAAACTCCATGCAGGTCTCTGATTTACATGGGTGTACAATCAGTATTTTAATGTTTTCCTACCAAAATGGTGACCCGATTCAGCTGGATGGGGGAACTGAACTCTCAGTGTTTCAGCCACAATGGCACAAAAACTGAGTATTTCATCATTATTTGAAGTCACTTTTGTCCTCTTTGTAGCAGACTTTCTTTTAAATGGGAGGCTTTCTCCAGAGCATCCTAAAAAGAGTTCACTTCATTAGCACTCTGTTGGTTTATTATTTATAATGACAGTTTACAAAGCAGTCTGCAAAGAGCTGAGCCTCAGCCAGGTGACTGCACACCTCCACAGGCAGCCACAGCCCTCCCAAGCAACCTGCGAGCCTGAGCTCAGCAGAAATTAGCTGCTGATTAGAAGTGATTTGCAAGGAGATTTAAACAAAATAATCCATCCATGGTTGGAGGAGCGCCGCTGCGGCTGCTGCAGCTCATCTGCGGTCTGAGCTTCACTGGAGATGTTTGTAATGCTTTCTATGTGCTGCCGTGCTCGCTGCTTTCCCGGGATGGTGTCGGCAGGGCAAGAAGTGCTGCAGTCCCCGACTGCCCTTCCCAGTCTTTTCTCTGGGGCCAGTCGGCTCACAGGCCTGCTCACTGCTGTTGTGTACCACCAAACCCCAGTCCATGCACGCCGCCCTTCAGCCCACACTGGAGGCACCACCTCGGGCACAAGCCTGGGGCAGCACTGCCCCTTTGCTTCCCTCCAGTGTGGTGGGGGTATCTCTGCCAGGCCCATTTTCTGACTGTTTAGGACAGAGGGCCTCATTAGCAAAAGACTTACGTGTGCTCAACTCGATTCTCATCATCCGGGGGGATGTTTTATCACTCCCGGCAGCAGAATTGGCGAGGTGAGCGCAGCGCAGTATTGAGCATCTCTCCCTTAGGCATCAGTCACCGAACCGCCAGGTTACTGAGCCTGCAGGTATTGGGAGGCATCGACTGGTGCGAAGCCTGCGACGGGAGAAGATTGATTGCGGTGCCGCTGGAGCGGGGCTGGCGGGGCTGTGCCGCAGTGCCGCAGGCTGCGTGCTCCCAGCAGAGCTGCCAGCATTAGCTGCTTGGCTCCTGGTGTGGGTGCTTTGTCTGGAGGAATCGGCCTGGGTTTGCACACGAGCAGATTTCTGTTGTCTTTGAACTGCATCTTTGCTGACCCCTGTTATAAAGGGTCGCTCAACGAGATGCACCCAGGTAGCTTCCTTTGGCTGTTAGGGAGGAAACACCCTTCCTAGCCCTGCAGACAAAGCCAAAGGTCTGGCAGGCTGTAGGGGCCCTGCTGGGCTTGAGCCCCCCTGGGCTTCCCATGCCTATCATGGAGGCAGAAGGTCCCGGCCCCTCTTGACGGGCTGTGCAAACACTACAGGCTCAGAAAGCTACATCAGCTGCTACAGAGGTAAAGCAAGAAGATGGCTGCTGCTAAATAACAACTCTGCTGGTTAGTGCTGAGCACAAGACCAAGATTTAAGCAGTTCCCTTTGGTTCTCTCCCTCCCTCACGTGTCTGCTGGGTCACACCTAGGATGCAGCACCAGACCCACAGCCCTGCTGCAAATTTTCTGGACCTGTGGGCACAGCAGCCTTCTGCCACCAGTGCCTCTTAGTCCTGTGCACTGCTGGTGCACTTTGTGATCTGTTTCCATGGAGCACCATGCCCTCTGGCATGAAAGAAGAGGTGGTCTGCTCTCATTTAGTCAAACTGGTTGTTGGAACCCCAGGTGATTCCTGACACAGCAGGTAAAAACCAACTCTCCCAGCAGTGCATTTTCTTGAGCCCTGCTGAGTTTGGGTCAGCGGGCAATTCTGATCTGTTCCATCCTGGACATGGAAGTCCTTGTCTCTGTCTTCAGCTAGAAGAAAACCTCTGCTGCCTTCAGATTTCCCAGTTGAAACTGCAGGAACAACACACCCCTGCTTTTCTCCTTTCTTAAATGAAGGTCTAAGCACGTTCAGTGGTGTGTAACTGTGACACAAACCACTTGGATGGGACGTCAAGGACGGCTCCTTCTGCACAGGTATCTGTGACTTGGGGAGCTTGAGACAGAACAGGGGCTCGGGGCTTTGTGTGTCAGATAGATTCTCATTCCCAAGCCAACGCTTCCTCTCCGACACCGAGCGCCTTCATTTGATTTTCACATGCCCCTGGGGAAGATGCTGGGTTCCCCACTCCTGCGTGTCAGATGTGGTGGGTCACACTGGGGTCAGTGCTCCCAGCACACACACCACCATCGCTGCCATGCCGCCGTCTGGCTGCGACGCGGCACGTGGGCCACCACCTGCTAGTGGCAGTGCTGGCACCTCCTGCGCTGGGAAGGACTCCTTCCTGCAGAGGAATGCGGCCATGGAAAGAGGCTCTAACAGCTGAAGAAGCACAGTCTGGGGATTTTTGCCTCCAGTTTTTGAATGTCATGAATAGCTTGCAAGCAGATCCATGCTTTTTTGCACTGATTTTTCAGTCTCCCCTACACCCTCCCTTCCAACCCCTTGTGTTTTCTCATGTGCCTCATGTTTGCTGGCTCATGGTCTGCTGTGCTGTGGGGTGATGGCAGCATCACCACTGAAATCCCCTGATGTCCGTATCTATGTCAGTTCTCAAAAGGCCATGCCTGTTGTGCCGTGGCCGTGCTGTGGTCGGAGCCCAAAAGAGCTGCACCTCCCAGTCAGCATCGTCACTTCTGAGCATAGCCTGGAGCACCAAGCCATGGGAGCCTTCCTGGATCTTCCTGAAGGTATTATTTGTTTCGATAGTTGGTACATTTTTGCAGGACAGCCCCAAACTATACAAACAACCCAACCACTGTGTTTTATTTTTTTAGCTTGCTCTTTTTTCCCCTAGACTTAAGGATGGGTGGTCCTTAGAATGGTAGGCAATGACCATTTTGCGTTGTAAGAACTGGAAGAAGAGGTTCAGTAACAAACTTTCACATCTACTATTTATGATGATGATAAACTGTTTGGGCTACCTGAGTCTCCAGCTCCACTTCTCCCCTCACCTCGTCCCACCCTTCTCTGTTCCTCTCCCTCTTGTCCCCCAGCCCTGCTGTCAGTACATGCCTGGCTGGGTACTTCCCACTGTCCTCCTGGGGATGTGACTTTGCTTGATTACTCCATCATATCTTCCCAGAGTGAGAAACCATGTGCTGCGTGGTACTTAACCAATAGGGCCTGGTCTCTAGGAACCACTGTAAGAACCATAGTCTTTAATAACCATGGTGGGGGGGAGTGGTTAATCAGGAAATGGTAAAGAAAAGTGTCTGTAATGAAGAAAGTGAATTTCTGACTTTATTGTGAGGAACAAACTCACAGGCAAGGTCATGGAAAAGAAATCTGTTAAGGAATACTGAACAGCAATACTTTGCCCCTGGGTCAGGAAGCCTCACAGACTATTGCAGACTAGAAGAAAATCATGAGAAATGCCCATGCTCAACCTGTGCTATGCATTGGTCACTGCTGGAGACAGGCTTCTGAGCCTGGTGGCACAAAGGTTCCACCAGCCGTGTCATACCACAGCCACGATCTGTTTTGCAGAACTTAGATGTTGAATGCAGACAGCAAGGGGTCCTACCCTGACCCCATGAGATGCGGAGTGAAGCACAGCCCTTGGTGTGCGTGCCAGCCCTCCACTCTGCTTGCACCAGCAGTGTCCCCTGGGAGCAACCTCTGTGCCTTTAGGGCAGATAGAAGAAACATCTCCTAACCTGGGCTACCCCTTTCTGGTTCATCACAATAAAAATGCATGGCCTGGTCTAGTGCTGAGGTGCTTGTCAGAGGCTTTTCCAGCACATAAAACTCCTGTTATCTTCGTGTAGCACCAAGCAGGGTACCACACAAGGCAGGCTCAGCCTGCAAAAAGTCTCTGGGATGGTGGAAGTCTTGCGCCCAGCACAAGCAGAGGGGACTTCACATCCAATTACCATGGTGATTCCATCACCTAGTTTTCAGCAACGTATCTTTTTCCTAGCAAGGTCTCACTTGTTCTTGGGAAATGGCTAAAACCCACAAACACGATTTGAGTGAGAAGGTATAGAATCATAGAATCACAGAATCATCAAATGGTTTGGGTTGGAAGGGACCCTCAAGATCATTTAGCTCCAACCCCCTGCTATAGGCAGGGACACCTCCCTCTAGACCAGGTTGCTCACAGCAATCCAGCCTGGCCTTGTGAGCCACTCACTGAAAAACAACTTCATCCCCTAGCAGTAGAGATTGCTTTCAAATGATGTCTTTTTCAGGGGCATCTGACGCAAAGTGTTGAAGGTAGGTGATACAGAGATGACCGGAAGCCAAGGCAAAGGTTTCCTAGTGACTTCTCAGTGTAACTCCATGCTGAGAGCACAGTTGTGCAGTCTACTCGGAAGCAGGGCTGGGAGATGCTGACGATCACCGCTTTTGGGATCTGCAAGACTCACCTTCAGCAGGAGTATTTGCAACACCTGGTGTTGCACGTGGACACCAGGCTGCATCCGGAGGAGCACGAGGTGGGAGCCGAGCACCAGCTCCATCCCTGTGGTGAGGTCTGTGCAAGATCAGCTATTCCTCCACAGCTGACCTGGAGGTGGCAGAATCTCACGGCTGCCCTGAACTCGATGCTGATCCAGAAGACGTTAAACCCCAGCCTCATTGTTACCTCTGCGTCTCACTCCATCAATATTTTTTCAGTGTGTATAAAAAGCCCTACTATGGTTTTTAGCACAAAAGGGGAAAGAAGAGAACCTTCTATGTTCAGGACATTTGGGACATCACTAGAATTTCATCCATCTGTGATTGGCCCTCAGACCGTCATACTCAATTTATTTCTCAGCCAAAGTTTTTCAGCCATCTGCTCAAGTGGAACAGCTTCCAGCATTTATTCCCAATAGTGCTCCTCTGAGGGAGCACATGGATTTTCTCCAGTACGACAGCATCACTATTTTCCAAAAAAACACTCAGTGCAACCCTGCAGTGACTGGCGGGGAGCCCTCCCTGCTCTGCACCCCGACCTTGAATTTTAAGCAATTGATCAAGAAAACACAGAACTGTTTCTCTTCCACTCAGCACCACCGAACGTGACTGATGTTTTTTAAAGGACTCCTCTGCAGAGATGTTAATGAGGTCGCCTTGGATACTCAGCTTAAAATGGTGTCGCTTCAGCTTCTTTTATGTCAGCAGTCAACAATAACAGCAAAAAATACACAACAACCCATCAACGGATCTGCTCGAGGAAGGGTGGGGGATCCTGGCAGGCGACAGGAGCAGATAGCAGCTCAGAGTCCACCTGCTGCCAGCAGCTCGGTGGCTGAGCCTCTCTGATTGTCTAGTAGAGCATCAACACAATGATCTCCATAATTATTATATCCTCAAATTGAAAAAAAAAAAAAAAAAAGAACCATAAATTACATGGCACAAGTGATGCCTGATTTTAACAGACATTGTGTTGAAAGGGCCCCAGGAAAGGGCTTCAAACTGGAGAAGCAAGAGGTTCAGGGGCAGACAGGGAAATGAAAGTGTGAGGACAAGAAGGAACTGCCAAAGACAGAGGAGGAGGCCGTGTGTCCTTAGGGAACAGCCAGCAGGGCTCTGAGACTCACTTGGGTTACTGCTGCTTCATGTGCTGCCCACCCATGGCAACATGTGGACGCTCGAGCTACGGGAGGGGACTGTGTCCCGTTTCAAAAAGCAGGGTGAGATGCACTTGAAGCAGAAACACAGGAACTCAATGCAGGTGTATTCAGTGCTTTAATGATCTACTTAAGGCAGTGCTAGTCATGTTTCCAAACAAATTACTCAGCTTCTCTGGACCTCACTCTCCCCAGTTTTGAGCAAGGATGGCTTCAGTGACATCACAGGTCACTCACAGGCTTCCCTGGAGCTTTGAAAACGTACATGGAGACACTGGTGGAAAGGTATGAGCCAGTACAAAGGATTACCCTTGGCAATCATATTTACATATGCATGGAGAGCAGACTGATTCTTTGATTAGCAATTTTATTAATCAATCTGGGAAGGGACTACAGTTCTTATTTCTTTATTTCATAGAATCATAGACAAGTTGTGCTGGAAGGGCCCTTGCAAAACTCTTAGCCCCAATATGGGCTGGATTCCTCCCCCCAGCTCAGGCTGCCCAGGGCTCCATCCATCACATTCGGCACCTCCAGGAATGGGGCACCCACAGCTCTCTGTGTGGCAGTGCCAGGGCTTGACTGCCCCCTGGGTGAAGAATTTCTTCCTATTATCTAATCTAAATCTCCTCTCTTTTAGCTTAAAACCATTCCCCTTTGTCCTATCACTATCACATCATATAAAAAGCCAGTTTTCTGCTTATAAGCTCCCTTCAAGTACTGGAAGGCCACAACAAGGTCTCCCCAGAGCCTTCTCTTTTGCAGGCTGAACAAGCCCAGCTCCCTCAGCCCCTCTTCATAGGAGAGGTGCTCCCAGCCCCCTGAGCATCTTCGTGGCCTCCTAAGGACCCACTCCAACAGTTCCACTTCTTCCTTGTGCTGGGGGGCCCAGGCCTGCATGCAGCACTCCAGGTGGGGCCTCACGAGGGCAGAGCAGAGGGGGACAATCCGCTCCCTGCCCTGTGGAATTCCTGTTGACACAGCCCAGAGTACTGGGCTGGCCTTCCAGGCTGCAAGTGCACACTGCTGGCTTGTGTCAGGTTTTCATCCACCAGAGCCCTCATGTCCTTCTCCTCAGGGCTGCTCTCGAGGATTTCTTCTCCCAGTGAGAGTACCTCTGTACTCATATTTGGGATTGTCTCAACCCAAGTGCAAAAACTTTGCATTTGGCTTTGTTGAATATCATTAGGTTCAGGAGGGCCCACTTTTCAAGCCTGTCCAGGTCTCTCTGGATGGCATCTCTTCCTCCTGTTGTATCAACTGCACCACCCATCTTGTTGTCATCAGCAAACTTGCAATTAGCAAACACCACTCAATCCCACTAGGATTGTCTAGGTTATTGATAAAGATGTTGAAGAGCGCTGGTCCCAAGGCAGACCCCTGGGAGACACCACTTGAAACCAGCCTCCACTTGGACATAGAGCTGTTGACAGTAACACTCTGACTACGACCATCCAACCAATTCCTTATCCACCTAGTAGCCCAGCCTTCATACCCATATGTCTCCAATTTAGAAATAAGGATGTGGTACAGGACCATGTAAACGGCCTTGCACAGTTCCAGGTAGATTACATCAGTTGCCCTTCCTTGGTCCGCCGATGCCGTCACTCCATCACAGTAGGCCGCCAGATGGGTCAGGCATGATCTGCCCTTGGTGAAGCTGTGCTGGCTGTCTCAGATCACCTCCTCATCTCACACGTGCCTTAACATCTCTTTCAGGAGGACCTGCTCCATGATGTTCCCAGGCACAGAGGTGAGGCTCACCAGCCTGTAGTTTCCTGGGTCTTCCTTTCTCCATTTCTTGAAGATCGGAGTGATGCTTCCCTTTCTGCAGTCACTGGGGACCTCAGCTGACAGCCATGACTTGTCAGATATGATGGAGAGCAGCTTGGCACACCAGCCAGTTCCTTCAGAACACTGGGATGCCTGTAATTGGTCCCCATAGACTTGTATGCATTCAGCCTCATGAGGTTATCTCAGACTTCCTCAGCTCTTTCACAGGGAGGTATTTTATTCCCCCAACCCCTGCCTGCAGGTTTGGGGTCACAAGAGATGTGGGAATCCTGACTGCCAGTGAAGACTGAGGCAAAGAACTCATTAAGTACCTCAGCCTTCTGTATGTCTGTTGAAGCCAATTCTCCCTTCCCATTTATTGGAGGGAGAACACTCTACTTGGTCTGCCTCTTCTGACCAATGTGCCCATAGAATTCCTTCTTGTTATTTTTCACATCCCTCACCAAGTTCAGTTCCATCTGCACCTTGGTTTTCCTGATCCAGTCTCTATATGTCTAGACAGCATCCCTGGGTTCTTCACAGGCCACACATCTGCTGCCTGTACATGTCCCTCTTTTCTCTCAGTTTAACCAGCACGTCGCTGCTCAGCCATGCTGATTTCCTGCCTCCCCTGGTTGATTTCTTCTGCTGGGGGATGGAGAGCTCTTGTGCTCTCTGGAAGCTGCCAGCTCCTGTGTTCTTAAGGACAATTTCCCAGGGGATCCCATCCAATTATTCCTTAAATTTATGTACTTATTTTTCCACTTATCCAGGCTATACAAATATGGAGGGAGTACTTCCTGACGTATAACCAAAAGTGCCCAAACATGATGAAGAGCAGACTCAAATTCTGAAGTAAATGACCATAATGATGTGAATATTCCTGCCCTGTGCAGACAACAGGCAAGCCTGGGACAGTGCCTGATTTGGCAAAGCTCAGACCGTGGAGCAGTTCAGGGCAGCAGGGATCAGGGCTGTGGCCAGCTGTGGGTTGATTACATACACAGATGGAGATTCCCAC
Organism: Pavo muticus; assembly: GCA_016647715.1. NCBI lineage: Eukaryota > Metazoa > Chordata > Aves > Galliformes > Phasianidae > Pavo > Pavo muticus. The sequence goes on along the minus strand of JACDJE010000651.1, from coordinate 70,179 downwards.
AGCCCTTCTAGGCAGTGTCAAAGTGTTTGACACATTTCTGCCATAACAGAGCTTAATTGCCCTGTCCTGGTGCCTCCAACATCTGCTTATGGGCCTGGGATCTCAATTTGAGCCCAGTCCTTGTTCAGGTGTACCTGTTTCCACTATAGTCTTCTGTGTGGACCTTGAATGATGCTGTAGCCTTGTTTCCAGTCCTGTCCCTGGCCCCTTAAGCTGCTGTTGACTGGACTCCTTGAATGTGTCCTGGGCCTTGGGTTCATCGCCTGGCCTTCCCCGGGATCCTCATCAGCCCTGTTGCTGTCACTGTGCTCTACTCAGATGCAGCAGGACTGTGCCCTGGTCAGTTAGAGCACTGTTTTTACTTAGGTCACCCTTGACTCACAGCTCATCCCATCCCATGGAACAGCCTTGTTCTTGCTTTCTGACTTAAGGTGAAAACGTCTTTCCTTATATCTACAAGAATTTTCCCACATTCCAGCCTCACCAATTGCCTCTCATCCTTCTACTTTGCACTTCCAAAAGTCTTTTCTATCTCTCTTCCTTCAGAGTGGTGCATAAAACAACTAGAGTTTTGCTTGCACTCATCCGGAAGGATCAAACTCCATTCTCTGCTTCCCACCCATAATGTTGGCCTCTGCCAGACCTGCTCCAACCCGTCAATTCTTGCACTGGGAAGTCACAAACTGGACCCAGTGTTTCAGATGCAGTCTCAAAAGGGCCAAAAAAAGAGAAATTACCATTTCCTTGGCATCCTGTCTACACCCTTGATAGCACTGCCTAGGGTGCAGCTAGCCTTTTTTCTGTAGACGCAATGCTGATCAAGGTCTTATTTGCCAGGACTCTCAGCTCCTTTTCAGCAAAGCTGCTTTCTATCAGGCTGCTTTCCAGCCAGCTGTCCCCTAGCCTGTCCTGTTCCCCCATGAGGTTATGCCATCCCAGGTGTAGGACTGAATTTTCTTTCAGTCAGCCTGTTTCTCCAGTCTGTTGAATCCCTCTGAACAACAGCTGTAGCCTCCTGGGTATCAAGTGCTTCCTTCCCCTCCACTTCCTTTAGTATCATCTGAAAACTTCCTGAGAGTGCATTTTGTCCAATTATCCAAGCCATCAGCAAAGCTGTAAAACAGCACTGGCCTGAATATCAGCCCCTCAAGGATCCCAGTAGGAACCAATTGCTAACTGGACCTTGCACTGCTGATAACCACCCTGCGAGCACAATGGTCCATCCTGTTTTCCATCCACCTTATTTTCTGTTTGTCCAGTATACATCTCCCCAGTCTGGATATAAGGAGACTATGTGTTGAAAGCTTTATAACGGGAAGGAAAAAGCACTACCACTTTCTTCCCTCGTCCTTATTCACACAGCCAGTTTTCTTGCTGTTCAGCCATTCAGCAAGACCTTGGACAGGCTGGAGAGCTGGGTGGTAAGAAACCAGATGAGGTTTAACAAGAGCAAGTGTAGAGTCTTTCACCTAGGGAGGAATAATTGCATGCAGCGGTACAGGTTGGGGGATGAGCTGCTGGAGAGGAGCTCTGCAGAGAGGGACCTGGGTGTCCTGGTGGACGACAGGTTGGCCATGAGCCAGCAGTGTGCCCTTGTGGCCAAAAAGGCCAATGGCATTCTGGGCTGCATTAAAAAGAGCGTGGCCAGCAGGTCGAGGAAGGTGATCCTCCCCCTCTACTCTGCCCTGGTAAGGCCTCATCTGGAGTACTGTGTCCAGTTCTGGGCTCCCCAGTACAAAAAAGACAGGGATCTCTTGGAAGGAGTCCAGCGGAGGGCCACAAAGATGGTGAAGGGCCTGGAGCATCTCCCCTATGGAGAAAGACTAAGTGAACTGGGTCTGTTTAGCCTTGAGAAAAGAAGACTGAGAGGGGACCTGATCCAAGTCTATAAATATCTAAGGTATGGGGGGCAAAGTGGCCAGGCCAGACTCTTCTCAGCAGTGTGTGGAGACAGGACAAGGGGAAACGGCCAGAAACGAGAGCATAGGAAGTTCCGCACCAATGTGCGCAAGAACTTCTTTACGATGAGGTGACGGAGCACTGGAACAGGCTGCCCAGGGAGGTTGTGGAGTCTCCTTCTCTGGAGATATTCAAGAGCCGCCTGGACGCCCACCTGTGCGACCTGGTGTAGGGAACCTGCTTTGGCAGGGGGGTTGGACTTGATGATCTCCGGAGGTCCCTTCCAACCCCTATGATTCTGTGATTCTGTGATTCTGTAGTCAAGCTGGTCAGATGTGACTTGCCCTTTGTAAATCCCTATTGGCTGTTCCCAATGCCCTTCTTGTCCTCCAGGTGCTTGGAAGTGCCTGCTAGGAGTTTCCTCCATCCCCAGCCCAGGACAGTGGGGAGGCCACGCAGGCTGCAGCTCACCAAGCTCTCCTTGTCCTGCCCGAAGCTGGGTGAGATGCTTGCCTTTTCCCACTCATCAGGAACCTCTCTGATTGCTAGACCCCAAAGAAACCAGTGAGCAGCCCTGCCACAGCATGGGTCAACTCCCTCAGCACCCCCAGTGCATCCCATCTTAAGTCAATCTGCCTCTGGCAAGGGTAATGCCTCCCTACTGCAGACTCTGCTGCTTGTACCAGTGACTCAGCAGGCTTGAGGGCAAACCTTAGCAATAACAGTGGAGTCAAAGATGAGCACCTCAGCTGCTCTGGGCATGTGGTCACCAGGTGCCCTGCCCTATGCAAGGCCACCTGTCCCTAAGCCTCCTTCTGCTGCTGATGTCCTTCTAGGAGCCTATTTCTTCCGCTTCACATCTCTTGCTGGTTTCAACACAGGGGAGCTTTGGCTGTGCAAATGTCACACCTGATCCCACTGACTCAGGCAATGCCTCTGCAGTCTTCACAGCCTGCCTGTGCTAACTCCCACCTACGTGTGTGCCTCCTTGCATCTGAGCTCAGTTGGGTATTCCTTGTTCTATGGTGGATTCTGCCCCACATGCCTGACAAATACTGGAAAAGGTGGTCCATAAAGATGTATCTACTGTCACGATTTTTTGCCCTGTATGGCAAATAAAGTAAAATAATTTCTCACAACGAATCCTGCCAGCAGGCCCCTAAAGAGGCTGAAGCCTGCTCTCTTACATCTGGAGTTGGTATTCTACCAAGTGTCTTGTGGTGAAATTGGGGTCGGCATCTGCTCCCAGGTAACAGGGATAGGATGAGATGTCAGGACCTCCAGTTGCTCCAGGGGAGGTTCAGGTTGGATATTAGCAAACATTTCTTCTCAGAAAGAGCAGTCAGGCGTTGGAACAGGCTGCCCAGGGAAGCGGTGGAGTCACCATCCCTGGAGGCGTTCCAGAAACATGCAGATGTGGCATTTAGAGACATGGTTAGTGGGCATGGCTGACAGCTGGACTTGATCATAGAGGTCTTTTCCAATCTTAATGATTCTATGATTCTTTATAATTGGAATTGCTCCTTCATCTAGAGAATCATTGTCCCAACAGATAGCATAGTAGGAAGACAAAGAGACGTGAGACCACCAGGGAAAACTAGTCTGAAGGAAGATAAAGTGGGATTTTACAGCCATTTAGTTAAATTGTTGTTAACACAGTTCTGTGGGTAGTGCTAGTCAGAATGGAAAAAAGCTGAGTTTGATTTCTCATTTATTTGGACGTGAGGTAAGGTAGGATAAGTGAAGGCTACTTGAATTCTGAACAGGAATGTCCACATAGGCATTTTAATGAAGTTTAGCTAATTCAATTTGCAAAGGTTAATTCAGATTCATTTTCCTGATTGTCTCTGTATAGATAAGGCCAAGGTCACTTCCCCAATGTCACTGGCTGAGTCAGACACAGGATCCAGAATTTCTCGCTCAGGAAGCACAAGAACACAAGTTTCTTCCTCTGGACTGATTTGTCTCTGGGTTTCAGATTCTCTTCAGATTCTCCTGTATTCTCTTCATATCCCCCCATTCAGAAGAATACAATTTCTTCCACTTTCCTCAATGAACACTCAGTACCACTGATTCTTGCTGCCACTTTTACGCTTCAGATCTCTATAAGGACTTACTTATTCTAGGTGAACTGTACCCTCTATTACTGGGGAATAGTTGGTGCTTAGAAGTAAATTGTAGCACCCACTATATCAGAGAGCCATAATACACATATCGGTACTGGAAATCTGGTAAGATCCTCGCTGAGAGGCCAGTGCTTCCCATATTCCCCAGTGCTGGGCAGTGTTAGTTCTAAAGCTCTTTCAGCAGGTGTTCTCACCTCTGCTTCTTGGCATCTAGTATTGGGCACCAACTGCAATGTCTCGGTTATTCATAAGAGATTGAGATCCAAAATGTGGAAACTTTACAGGGTTTTAAAAACACATATAGTCTAATCTGAACTGTAGAGCTGCCTTCACAGAAAACTTCCCCAATGGAGTTAGAATCCCAAACAAGTGGCTTGCGTCTTCTAGTACAAGAGAAATGGATACAGGAGCTATGCTGAACAGCAGGCAACAGTGAACGGTCACATTTCCTTGGCCAAGATGAGGAAGTTGTAAGTAACTAGTTAAAAAAAAAAGAAGAATCAATAGAAAGTCTTTTCCCACGATCTTTTGCCACGAGTCCTTGGCAATAATTTCAGCGCTCACTTCAAAGCATTGAGGTCTCTTTTCTGAGCTTCTCCCTGCCACAACAAAGGAGTTCACAGAGATGCGTTACTGGAGCCCAGTTGCTGGCAGCGAATTTGCTGAACTGCTTCAGGGTGGGCTTGCAGTTCCCGGGCCCTGGTGTTCAGGGATAACTGCATGCTGAGTGTTGTGACGAGTGTCCCTATTTCTGGCCCTTTGCTAGAAGATTGTTTCAGCTCTCTGGGACTTCCTCAGATGTTCTGCTGCCCCACAGCAATGCAGCGGTCATTTCTGATAATTCCCCCAAAGAGCTGTCCTGATCCTCCTCCTCTTATTAACCTTTACATCCTCTGTAAGCTCCTGTCTTAGATCTTATCTGCCCAGTGCAGAACTTGAGCCTTGCTCCAAGATCTGCTATATGAAATGGAAAATACGAGAAGCAGCAGTGAGGGCAGAGATCTGAGGGTGTGCAGGAGTAAGGGGAAGTTGTCTGACGATGAGGACAAGTGCTCTCCACCTTGACTTGCCTTTGTAGCCTTAAACCACAGAGAGGCCACGATGGAGCTGCAGCACCAACCAGGCAGACACAAGCTGTACTGCCCACATCTGCAAAGAAGACTTGAGAGGCAGAGACACTTGTTAAACAGTGTGCTGGAAGAGCTGATGCTGTTGTCCTCTGTCCTGAGGAATTGTCTCAAATCCTGCTCATACCACCAATTTGCAGAAGAATTTGCCTCTGACAATTTCAGAAAAATCTTCATGCCTAGTGAACAAGTGGACACATTTACTGCTCTTGGTCTGGTTTCTCTTAGCTGCTCTGTGCTAAGGCAAAGTCTGAATCTGCCCTGCAATTGCCAAGAGGGAACCTGGATGCTGCCTCTCCTCTTCTATCAGTGATGCCATCTGCTGTTGTGTTTCTGATATCCTCATTTTCACATCTTAGCAATTCACTGGAGGTACCTGGACAGCAGATCAGGAACGCGCATGGATCTGAGTTGCCTGTATTACTGAGGGACTTCTCCTTCTAAGAGGGAAAGGTCACTTTCCATAGTTAGCAGCCAGCTCCCTGTTTCGTCTGTTCAGACGGACGGCTCAGTAACAAGCTTGAAACAAAGTCTGAGCTCATATGCCAATATCTGCAGGAGTATCTTCACCATTTTCCTCACACTGCCCTCAGAAGCATCAAAGACAGTCTGCAGCTCCTCTTTTCCCCCCTTTTCTACCCAGCAGTTGAGTCCTTTCCTCATGTAGGCAAAAATAAGAAAATGGATTTTGTGAAAAGCCTTCCCCTTGCTCTTAAATCATCCTTCTTTCCAAAAGCCTCCTTTAAGACAGAAGATGGAAATGGGAATCAAATATTTGAGGAGGTGAAGTCACTTTTGCTTTGGAAAGATGTTTTTGAGTCAAACAGGACATTATGCTGGTTAAGTAAGTTACGTTGCTTTAGTTGAGCTGCATATAATTTGTAGCATCGTGCTCTGATCAGTTTCTCATGTTTCCCTAGTATAAAGCAGGACTTCATTTCTTCTCATAGTCCATACTGTGGTGAATACAAGATCCTATTTCCTGAGCACAGCTGGGCTCAATCAGCAGGATGCACTTTAGGTGCTCATTGCTTCCCAGAACATGTCCCATGTGCGCAGGACATCTCCCTGGACTCTGCCCTTTGGCTCCTTCCCATGGCCATAATCCACTGTCTTGTTTGCAGCCTTTTCCTGGTTGCTTACAGTATAATAACGCTAATAATCAAGATAATAATGTTGATTCTTCCTGGTTCTGTCAGTACTGAATAGGTCTCCAATGCCTTCTCCTATCATTGCACAAAAGCACTTCTTCCATTAATTTGTACCAGGTAAGTCTATGGGGACCAATTACAGGCATCCCAGTGTTCTGAAGGAACTGGCTGGTGTGCCAAGCTGCTCTCCATCATATCTGACAAGTCATGGCTGTCAGCTGAGGTCCCCAGTGACTGCAGAAAGGGAAGCATCACTCCGATCTTCAAGAAATGGAGAAAGGAAGACCCAGGAAACTACAGGCTGGTGAGCCTCACCTCTGTGCCTGGGAACATCATGGAGCAGGTCCTCCTGAAAGAGATGTTAAGGCACGTGTGAGATGAGGAGGTGATCTGAGACAGCCAGCACGGCTTCACCAAGGGCAGATCATGCCTGACCCATCTGGCGGCCTACTGTGATGGAGTGACGGCATCGGCGGACCAAGGAAGGGCAACTGATGTAATCTACCTGGAACTGTGCAAGGCCGTTTACATGGTCCTGTACCACATCCTTATTTCTAAATTGGAGACATATGGGTATGAAGGCTGGGCTACTAGGTGGATAAGGAATTGGTTGGATGGTCGTAGTCAGAGTGTTACTGTCAACAGCTCTATGTCCAAGTGGAGGCTGGTTTCAAGTGGTGTCTCCCAGGGGTCTGCCTTGGGACCAGCGCTCTTCAACATCTTTATCAATGACCTAGACAGTAGGAATTTAGAATCATAGAATCATAGAGTGGTTTGGGTTGGATGGGACATTTAAGATCACCCAGTTCCAACCCTCTGTGATAGGCAGGGCCACCTCCCACTAGACCAGGCTTCTCAAAGCCCCATCCAGTCTGGCTTGAATGCTTCCGGGGCGGGGGGCATCCACCACTTCTCTGGGCAACCTGTTGCAGGGTCTCACCATCCTCACAGTAAAGAATTTCTTCCTAATATCTAGTCTAAATCTACCCTCTTCCAGTTTAAAGCCATTTCCCCTTGTCCTATCTCTACATGCCCTTATAAAAATGCTTTCCTGTAGGGCCTCTTCAGGTACTGGAAGGCTGCTGTAGGGTTCCCCTGGAGCCTTCTTTTCTCCAGACTGAAAAGCTCTCAACTCTGTCAGCCTGTCTTTATAGGGGAGGTGCTCCAGCCCTCTGTTCATCTTTGTGGTCCTCCTGTGGACCCACTGTAAGTTCAAGTCAAGTGTATTCTCATTTAAGTGTACTCTCAGCAGTTTTGCTGATGACACCAAACTGACTGGTGCCCTTGACACAACAGAAGGAAGGGATGCCATCCAGAGGGAGCTGGACAAGCTCAGTAGGTAGACACACAAGAACCTAATGAGGTTTAACAAGGACAAGTGCAAGGTGCTGCACTTGGGTCTAGACAATCGCAGATATGAGTACAGACTGGGAGAAGAACTCAACTGAGAGCAGCCCTGCAGAGAAGGACATGGGGGTTCTGATGGATGAAAAGCTGGACATGAGCCAAGGAAGGCCAACCGCATCCTGGGCTGCACCAGAAGAGGGGTGGCAGCAGGGAGAGGAGGGGGATGTCCCTGGCTACTCTGCCCTCGTAAGGCCCCATCTGGAGTACTGCATCCAGGCCTGGGGTCCCCAGTACAGGAAGGATGTGGAGCTGTTGGAAGGAGTCCAGAGGAGGGGCACAAAGATGCTCAAAGGACGGAAGCACCTCTGTTACGAAGACAGGCTGAAGGAGTTGGGCTTGATCATCTTGGAGAAGAAAAGGCTCTGGAGAGATCTCATTGCAGCCTTCCAGTACTTGAAGGAAGATTATAAACAGGAGGGGGACGTATTTTTTAGACAGTCTGATAGTGATAGGACAATGGGGAATGGCTTTAAGCTAAAAGAGGGGAGATTTAGTTCAGATGTTAGGAAGAATTTTTTTTCTCAGAGGGTGGTGAGGTGCTGGAACAGGTTGCCCAGAGAGGTTGTGGATGCTGCATCCCTGGAGGCATTCAAGATCAGGTAGTATGGGATCCTGAGCAGTCTGATCTGGTGGTTGGCAACCCTGCTTATGGCATGGGGCTTTGAACTAGATGATCTTTAAGGTCTCATCCAACTTAAGCCACTCTAAGATTGTGTAAATCAAAACCTACTTGATGGAAGTGAGTAACGTTCTAGTATCTAAATATGTCCTTCCCAGTGACACCACACACGATACTTATTCTTTGGCTCCATTGTGAAAGCAAGACCTTTCAATGGATTGTGTGGGATGACTTTCGCTTCCCAGTTGTCTAGAGAAAGGGTAGTTTTGTGTCTGAAGTATAGGATGGTCTAGGGCCTGTTCTAGACCAAAGATCACTTTTATGAGGGCTGGAAATTTTCAAGAGCACTCAGCTCTCCTCCAGCCCTTCTATAAATGAAATTCCTCCTACGAAGGGACATCACTGCCTGCTTCTACTTGCCAGCTTTAGAATGAATTTGACGCTTCTGACCTGCCCCATAACCACGTGTCTCTCCTGCTGAGTCTCTGTACAAATCAGCACCTTCAAAAAGCCTAGATAAGAGGAAGACCTTCATCAGTGCTTGGTACTGGGCAGCTGCCAGGAGATCCCTTAGGACCTCTTTTCAGCGCTTTAGAGATGGTGGAAAACCAGGGCTTGCAAAGCCAAGGCCTTCCCAACCATGACTTATCTTGCCAGTGCAAATTTTCCCCAAATCTGTGAGACGTTCCTCTCTCTCAGGCCACTTGAAACAGATCCTGGTCCCTGCAGTGATCCAGCAGCCCCTGGGAGGTGAGACCTGACCCCATTCAATTGGAGAATTTTGATTTCTCAAGTTGCTTGCTGCTGTTTTTCCTTAGCAAATGGATCAGGTTTGCTTGTTCGATATATTTTTGTGCACTGCTGAAGAGCTGCACTGTCCTGCCCAAAGGCTAAGCATGTTTCAGCAAGAAACCAAGCCCCCTGCTCACTGGCTAAAGTGACACAAAAGGTGGTTTCCCACCATATTTCAAGCATGTTTTCACAAAACAGAGTTTTGCTCTCGGTGTCAGCAGGCAATTGCTGCTCACCTTCTGCCGGCCCTCTGCCTCTAGTCCAGTCTTTGAGCTCCCAAATGGGGACACCTCCAGCGGGGTGCAGTGCCTCCATGTGGCTCCTGCGCAGGGCCGTGCGCGGACAGATGGTCAGCATCATGCAGACCCCTGTGGGCTTTGAATTGTGACCTTATTTGCTGTGTGGAGGGGCATGCTGGTCTTCACCTATGGATCTGCCACGCTGCAATCCCTGTGAGGAGCGGAGTGCCTGTGTGCTGCCAGCCCGCACCGAGCGCTTTATCTCCTCTCCCGATGTTTATGAGGGTGGCTTTCTCCCTCGCTCGGTGGCAGTGGCAGTGAATGCTAATGGAGCACGGCGGCTGCCCTCCGCAGTCCTTGGCAGGCAATTTTCTTGGGGCTGGGCTGCGGAACCCGATGGCATTTGCTGGCTCTGCAGCCCCGCAGCACCTCCCTGCCCCTGTGCCAGGCTGGTCTGTAAATCACGTCTGCTCTTGGCCCTGCTCTTCAGGGAGCAGGAGACTGCTTTGCTCAAACGCTCTGAGGCAGACATCAGACTCCTGGAGACTGGGGCTAGAAACATTCCCTGCATCCTTGCCAGGCCCTTTGTCCCAGCCAGACAAGGTGACGCTGCCATCAGTGCCTGAGAAGCAAGGGGACAGCCAGGGCCACCCCAGGCACCGCTGTCCCATGCTGCTGTCCCTTCAGATGCTGTGTCAGTGGCACACCGCGCTTCCCATGGCACCCTGACCACACGAGCAGCAGCAGTAAACCTCAGTCTTTCTTCCTAAAAGCAAATGACTCCTTCAGAAATAGAGTGATCATTAAAAAATGGGGTTGTGGCAGGGGTGCTGCAAGAGAGCCATTGCTGTGTACAAGGAAGGTGCAGGCAGCAGACCCAAAGGTACCACAGGTACCACAGCAGTGCCTGGTTGCTCCAGGTGCTGAGCCTGGACATCTCAGACAGGCCTGTGTGAGCAGCTCTTGTGGAAAGAAAGGGCTACGCATGCCGCTTTTCCTATGATCTCATCCCATGCAAGGCCCTCCCTGGCCAGCACTGTGAGTCATTTGAAACCTGGTCTCCCTGGGGCTGAGCCAAAACTGGCTGAGCTGACGGAAAGACCACCAAGGCCTTAGGGACCAGATGAGCTCCCATGGCTCGGAGCGGGGCCAGCACATCCCCTGCTGCCCTGCGAGGGCAGAGGCTGAGGTCAGCTCTGCAGGGAGCACAGTAACACTGCAGCACCCTGGGTGAGCTGCTCAGTGAGCTGCATCCCGCTAGGGTGGGGGTCCAGCCCAGGCCCCAGCATGCACTGCCTTTGGTGTTGCCTCCCTTGCCAGATGGTGATTTGTCAGCTCCCAGGGAGGCAAACTGAGGAGCAGAGGGGGTGGCTGTGTATCTCTGACCAGGCTCCCACGAGGTGGTTTCCAGTAAGGGCAGTTCATTTCTTCCAGAGCATCCAGAATCAGGGTGGGAATAGGACTGCCTGGCTTCATAGCCAGCAGCCATTGCAAGACTTCCCCAAGGTGGGGCTGGGTTTTTGCTGTCATCTAATTACTCTCACTAAGCAGATGCTTTCCCTGTGCCTGGTAATAAGCAGCTGAAAAGATAGCTCAGTTACTGTTGGTAGGAAGGAAAAAACAAAGCTCTCTTTCTGCACAGCTCCTCTCCTGGAGCTGCCCCCTCCATCTGCTAAGATAGGTGATAGTCATTATCCTACAGACTCCCACACGCCTTAGAATCATCAAATCATTGAATCATTAAGGTTGGAAGAGACCACTAAGGTCATCTAGTCATCTAAATCATCAGTGTACCCTCACTGTGCCCACTAACCATGTCCCCAAACACCACAGTCGCACATTTCTTGTAAAACCTCCATGGACAGTGGCCCCACCACCTCCCTGGGCAGCCTGTGCCAACACCTCACCACTCCTTCTGCTTCCACAAGAGAAATGTAGGCAAAGCTCCCCACACTGATATCTAGCCCTAAATAATGCTGTGACACAAATCGTATCTGGGATCTTTAGTAGTCAGGGCCTTACTTGAAAGATGACAGATGCTGGGTTGCACATGGTCCTCATCACCATGGTGGGACATGTGAGCATTGACTGCTCACAAAGGGTGTAAACTACTGAAGCACATACATCCTTGGAGATATGGCTTTTATGGGATATGATTGTTTTCTTCAAGGATCCTCTGTTGATGATACAAGGATCTTAGGAAGAACTATGTTCCTTTCCTAAACTTCCCTGGTAGTCTGTTCTGTCTGAGCCCTCCCATGGAACAATAAGCTCTGAAGTCTGCAGAAGAGTTGTCACTCTCATGTGAAGTTTGTCCAGGTGTCCGTGGCTCCACCAGAGAGGCTTAGAGATATTCCCCAAACCCAAACAGTCTCTTCCTGCTTACTTTTAGGCCACATCCCCAGAGGCACTGTGGTCTCTTTTGTGTTTCCCCAATCCATCACATCCATCATTAAACAGGATCAATTTTGTATCCCTTGAGAAAGTCTGAAAGGGAGAAATCTGGACCTCCTGACTCCAGAACTGGAATTTGATCTCAGTTACCCCAGTCATCATCTGTAGGGAAAACCAACTGGCTTCCACCAGTTTTCAGGTCTAACTGAGGGCAGGTGGTGAAGGCAGGAAGAGGCAGAAATAGCACAGCGTCAAATACAAGAGAACAGCTTGGCGTGGATTCTTCTGCTGTCTTCCTGGACAATGTCTGTGTTGGGCTGTGTTGGCCATGTCAACTGTTTGTCTCCTGTTTTCACTGAAGTGCCAAGCAGTGCTTCACTGAGGGCTACATATATTTGTTTCTACACATTTGTACCTCCTCATTCTTAACCGTAAGAAATGGATGAAGTTCCCAGGTCAGAGTGGTCCAACAACGTAACTGGGACCCAGTTGCTGACATGAAGTCTGGCACAGTGATAGACCGAGCCCATATGTTGACTGCTGTAAGCTCCTTTAAAATGATGCAGTATGACGTCATCATTATATCGCAGCGTTGTCACTGTGCTGATTTGGGGCTGAGCAGAAACTGAATTTCCAGAGAGTAGTGTATCTGTTGAAACTAGGCTTAGCTAGATGCTTGTCATATTGCTGGATACAAGCAGTCAGTGCTTCGGCTTCTTATGATGTCCCTGTGTGTGTGTGGCTTCACCTACCGGCTCAGGCTGACTTTTAATCTGTATCCCACAGCTGCACAGTTCTTCAGCCAGCAATCAGGGATATCCGTGGATTTGCAGTATATCCCAGAAATTCACGGTGTCACACATATCGAAGCTTTGGAAGTCTGTGGGCACTTTTCATGCAGGACAGTGCGGGTACATTTAATGACACCATGCCTCGGCAGGCCGACAATTGCAAAGTTATCTTTTCAAATTGGAAGAGTTTCTTAAAGCTCTGGGAAATGATATTTTCAGAACCTCCCTTTCTCGGCTCATTGTCTGCCATGGCTCTTCTGCCTCTCCTTATCCTCCCCATTCCCAATGGGTAATATTTTTTTCTCAGAGATGTTGCTAGTGAATGGTAGCAGGTAGGGCGGTTCGGTGAGTATACACTTGATGGCATGAGCAGGAAGCTGTTCCTGGCCATGAGAAATGAGGTGATCCAGCCATAGTGGCCATCGTGGTGTCATGGGAGAAATCCTAGGGATACGTTTTCAGTCTACGCAGGATTTTTGTCAAAGGCTCATTCCATGTTCTGAGGCAGCCATGGTACTGACAAGCACATCAGCGCACCTATTCTGCTCTGCAAAGAACAAAACTGTGTCACAAGCAGTTAATGTATGGACCAGTGGCTTTTTCATGACCAATGCACATCAGTTTGGCCTTTTCCATACCAAGTGCAATAAGGGGCCCTAAGTTTCCCTAATGTGGCCCTAAGCGCCACATTGCTAGGCTGGGTCCAGACCCCAACACAGCAGATGTCCTGGGCCTGTAGCCATCATTTCTGTACCAAAATATCCCAGTGCCTGGTTTGCCACCTTGCAGGTTATACTCTTTGGGATGTTGTGACCACTTTTAGCTATGTGTTGCTGGGGTCTTTGAAATTCTTTGAAATTCTCCCTTATAAAACTTGCCAGATATGGAAAGAACTCCTTCTGTTCTTGTTTTGACAATGAAATTGATGTCATTTTGGGAGAACACCACAATTCTGTGTAAGATCTTTTATCAACCCTGGTGTTAGTGTTTTCTGGCAATGCTTTCAAAAGTACCTCGCCGATAGGCACTCACAATAGTGAGTCCTGACATGCCGTTCAGTGTTTACAGATGTAGGAGGTGATCTTGTCTGATCATCTTCGAATTTCAGATTGAGGGCTGGACATGATTTATTGATAACCGTGAGTCCATCATGTTCCATCGTGTCAGCGAACCACACCTTCACCAAGTGCTCACTTCATTTCCAAGATGCTCTAGAAGATGATCTCCACAGCTTCATCCATTTGTTGTTTTCAGGAGGAGGTGAAGGGTAGCATGGGTTTTCATGGTGTAAGACCCCTTATCAGTCATCTTCTAGATCCTGACAGATAATTAAAGAGAATAACATTTTACAGGAAAAACTGCTTGGATCTTTTTGCAAGTCTTTCTGCTGTCCCAGAGATGCAGGTTCAGGCTGCTTCAGGACCCCTCTCCCAAATCCATTTCCATAGTCCTTCTCACGCTCCAGTGAGCGTCACTGACATCAGAGCTCATTTTTCACCCTCTGCTGATGGAAAAGGACCTCGGGCTAATGTATTCCATCCTCTCTTTGCCCAGCAGCCACTTTGCTGGAGCTTGAGAAACCACTTTCCTCCTGTGGTCCTCATCCCATTGGTCAAGGCTGTGGTTCCTGGTCTGTGGAATGGCTGGTCCATGGGCAGATGTCTCTTGTAGGAAATTCTGAAGGTAGAGGAGAAATAGATGGGCTTGAAGGATTTCAAGCTATTAATCAGGTTTAATGTTCTTCCTCACCTAACTCTGTGTCAGGTATGTCCTGCAGATATGTAGACCTTTGGTTTTTGTCTTCCAGCAGACTAGGAGCACTCCTGTCATCCATCGCCTATCTCTAAGCAGCAGTCAGGAGCAGGAGAAGAGATGAAAATACCTTCTTGGGGCTCTCCAGCAGGATCTCCAGTTCTGCAGGTGCACGGCTGGCCAGTGGCTCCCGCGAGCGGATGGAGCCTGCACTGATGGGTCAGGCATTGGGTGCCCAGGTCTTGGTGTGTTTGGGAGCCTGATTCTGTGCCCATTCTCCTCTCCATTGCCCCAGCTCCCTTGTGCTGAGGATTTTCTCATTGTGACTGGTTTCAGACAAAGCAGCATCTGCCCTTGGTGTCTTTATTTGAAACCTGATCAGAAGTGCTCGGTTACCAACAGTCCCCTCCCCTCCCTTACTCTTCAGTGCACTCTAGAGCATTGTAATGGCTTAAGATGATGAATACTATGCAGACAACACACCCAGCTGTCCAAGCAGACAGTCAGCGGAGAAATGAAGATATGCCTGCCTAAGTAAAAGTTTGATTAATTGCATTAATTAGGCCCTAAGGTATGGTTCATAAAATAAGAGTACAACTGGTGTATTGGATTGGGGAATTGACTATGTGACAGGAAACAAACAGTGGTGTGAACAGGAACTCTCCTCTGTCTGGAATGGCATGATAAATTATCAATTAAATAACAGAGATTGACAAAGCTGCAGTCTGTTAAAGGCAACATCCCCACCATGGCTGCGGCCGGCCGGGGCTGGGGGCTTGGAGGTGTGATGGCCCTTCCAGCATGGCCATGCAAGCTCACCCTGCTGTGGGTCTGTTGGGCCCTCAGTGCCATCTGTACAGCACAGGGTGAGGATGGGGAGCACTGCTCAGTCCAGAGCTCTGCAGTCCAGGGGCCATTGGGCTCCTGCAGGAGCTGTGCTAGAGCACTCTGCATTCATGTGGCTGCTGCTCTCCTCCTGCAGCGGCAGCAGGATCTCCTTCCACTGGGCAGAGCGGTGAAGAGTCATTAATTCCTCCCAGGGTGCTGCTCATGCCTTGGGCCACAGCATGTCCCTTGCTGCAGCTCCACAAGGACTTGCCTGCAGTTGGAATCAGGCGGTCTGTGTCTGAGGTGAGCACTACGGCATCCACCTTCCACTTCCCACCTGAGTGATCGGGGCTGCTGACGCCCTGCTCTGGACTCGCTCTCTCCAATCTGTCAAGCACTGCTTTCTCTCCCATCTCAGGCGGCTGCTGACGTGTGTGTGCTGCAGTTGCAGCTGTGCAGGAGGAGGCTCTCCAGATTCCTCGTTACCGGTTGTTATTAATGATTGTGCATTTCCATAAAGCCAATAGCAGGCTGGGACAGATGCACGCCCTGCCCCAGAAAGCTTATGAAAGATGCTGTCTCCCCAGTGGCACTGCTTCACAGTTTCTTCTGGAAGAAGGTTCCTTCAGGATCATTTCCACCTGCTCTCGCTCTCACAACATTTTCTCACATTCTGCATTATTTTCTGTTCCAAGATTTGTTCCATTAATATTTTTAGTATCTCATACAGGCCTCAGCTGAGATCTAGGCTGCACTGCTTGTCCCAGTGCGGTTGGCACATACGATACGGGGAACCCCAGAGGAACGTCAGTGCTGACGGCAGCGGCACAGGAGGAGAGAGCTGCATGGCTCAACTCCCTTGCCTTGTAAATACAGCAGGGTCTGAAGACAGGCTGAGAGCGGCAACTTAGCAGAGAAATAATTTCACAGTTCCGCCCCGAACGGCTGAGTCAAGAAGATGCTCCAGAGCTCCTGTTGTCTTATCTCCATTGTGGGTGTCCAGCTGACCGAAGACGTTGCCTGAACATTTCTCTTGTTGCATTCCCTCAGCAAAGTGTGGTGAGGCACTGGAACAGGTTGCCCAAGGAGGCTGTGGATGCCCCATCCCTGGAGGCATTCAAGGCCAGGCTGGATGTGGCTCTGGGCAGCCTAGTCTGGTGGTTGGCGACCTACACATAGCAGGGGGTTGGAACTGGATGAGCATTGTGGTCCTTTTCGACCCAGGCCATTCTATGATTCTATGAGACCTCTCTGGCTCATGGTGTTCTGCTCCTGCTCAAACATTCTCACCTCCTGTCAGACTTCTCGGTCATCTGTCTGGTATGGTCAGAGAAGACCCATTCAGACAGACCAACACTGACCTCCGCTGTCATCCAGAAATAAGCCTGCCCCTCCTTTCTAGATAAGCTCACTGGAAGCTGCACAGTCTGCTCCTCACTCCCTTCCTTCCCTCCCTCCTCCACAGACTGTTGGCCTCTGCCACTTTGCCTGAGCTCCTGTGCACCGCTGTCCGGGAACAGAGCAATCACACGCCTTGGTGTTTACTTCATGCGTGCTTAAGAATGACAGATTCTTCCCAAAAGTGTAGAAAGAAACAGCTCCTGGTTCTATAGTGCTTCTGGCTGTCGTGTTGTGATGAGTAAAGATCAGGAACAGGAGGAAAGATAGAGAAAAGAAAGAAGAACAAGCACTATAGCGACAGCATGTCATTCCCTCAGGACCCAGGCACACCAGAGCGGCTGCTTTAAACTTTCCTCCATCATTTACCTTAATGACTGAGCAGCACCAGAAACCTCACAACACTTATGTTCCTCTGTTCTTTCCTTAAAGCACTCTCCCATTCTCTCTGATTTTTGGCATTACAAGCTCTGTGCTGTTCATCCCTTTCTCTTCAGCCTCCCCCGAGTCCTTTACGCCCCACTCTCCCAAGCTGATCAGGGCTGTTATTTCTGTGCGACTGCCTCCAATCACTGCTCGTGACACCATCACCACCTTGTCCCCATCCGGCTCTGATGTGTCCTCAGCAGGATGCCCTCTGCCCCCTGATAGACCAGTGACCAGCTGCAATATTTGCAAAGGGTGTCCGTGTCCCTTTCAGTGCCAGCATGTTGCTGTCACATGAAGCTGGGGGAGGGAGGCTGCCCTAGGAACTTCTCTTCATCTAGATGGTTTGGTTATAATAGCTGTAGAAAGGCTGTAGATGGTACACTGCTTTCACAGAGCATGTATCCATTAGAAATAGGCATGCTAGGAGATTCTCTTTCCATTCTGCCTATATTTTTCTTTTGTCTTAAAAGAATCCACCCCCGTTCTGCAATTCCAAAGCCACAGTTCCTGTTAGAGAGGCTAGGCGCGTTCCTGGGGAAGTTGCTGTCCTTGTGTCATCCAAGTGGCATAAAGGGGACATAAAATCTCACCCTGACCGCCATACACTGCACTCAGTGAATCTGTGGTTGAATAAAATCATGGCTTTTCAAAAGATGCCAGCTTAGGAGTTTTGGATGAGTCTATTTCCAACTGTGGGTGATCTGGTAGAGCATCCCCCCATTCAGCAACAAAACTAAGCTTCTAGCTTTCTCTTAAAACGTGGAACTCTACTGGCAGTGGGCAAGTGACTGCAAAGCAAACCTATAGCTGCTTCATCTGTCTGTGCTCCTGCTTTGGGTTCCCCTGGTGAGACAACTGGCTGCAAATTCGATTCATGTCATCACAGGAAGTGGTTGCTGTTTAACAGAGAGCTGTGAGCACTCATCTGCCCTGGGCTGCAGCACACGTGGCTCTCTGTGTTCCCATAGACAAGGGGCCCTTCTCTTCTCAGGATCCCACCAGCAATCACACACATCCACCTTCCTTCAGCCTCCCAAAGGGCCCCACAGGGCTGGTCTGGCACATCTCACCGTTCTGCACCAATTCCAGCCCCTTGGGGAGCTCCCTCACCAAGCAGGATGCTTGATGAGGGCTGGCCCAGATGAAAGCACTGCATTCAAACACAGCCATCCCCACTGCCTTCTGCCCAGAGGTGGCAGCTGGTAGATGTGCTGGGAAATGCCATCCACTGCCCTGTTTACTCTAAACAAAGTCTCCTGCCCAGGGATTCTTTCCCCAGGCAGAGTACTTCGTTTGTGGAAGCACTTCAGAAGGAAAGCAAGCAGTACTGAAATAAACCCTGCTCTGTGATCACTGCCAGTGAGTCCAGCTAAAGCTGCTATAGCACCCCTGTTTTATTTTCCAGGGAAAAAGAGATCCCTCCCATGGCAGGGAGACAGCCCTGCCAATGTTTCCTTCTGATACTTAGCGCTGGCAGTAATTTCAGCTGTGGCAAGATTCATCAAAGTTAATCATCTGACCCTCATCTACATGAGATAATTTTTCAGTGAGCAGAATTTGCCAGTAGCCTCAGCTGGCGTTGCGCAGTCCAACATGAGCAAATCACATCCTGTTCCAGATCTGGCTTTCCAAATCCCCTGCAAGGAAAGAGAGCAGCGGGCGTCAGCTCCCGAGGAAGACCTAGATTCAATTCAGCGCTTGGTGTCGGGCCATAAGGCTGCCTCAGGTAGCTCTTCAGAGAAATCTGACAGTCCCCAAAACTTCACGAACACTTCTGGCCCGGAGCGGCTGGCGTCTTGCAAAACCTTCTGATCTGACAAGTTTGCCAACATCCTGAATGGTGAGCATCTCATGAGGTAGGCGGTTCTTGGGAGGTTTCCATGCATCTTCTGTCGTCTCTGAAAACCTGTCTGAAAAAAATTGGTCTCCTTCTGGCTTTGGAATCAGCCCGACATGAAACCTATGGAGGCAGGTTCAGTTGGAAAGGTCCCATCTCGGCAGGGGTTTGAGCCAACCTTCTGATTTGATGTGAACAGTATGTACGAGCGCCGCTGAATGACATGTTTCCATGATAAAGAGTGTGGTGATGAAATTCTTCTGCTTGCCAAGGATGGAAACAAAAAAGTCGGTGGGCAGCTGCAACACATCACAAGAGCTGGAAAACAAAACCCTTTCTGATTCCCGGAGTGATTCTCAAGGTACTTGGAAACTTCCGAGCCCTGCCCCATGCGAGGGCTCTGCGCTCCCCAGGGTCTGTGTAAGAGCAGACGGGCACTGCCCCTGGTTAGCATTAAAGCTGAACACTCCCATAGAAGATGTTCATATGGGGAGGCATTATTTGAAAGACAAAGACTGATAAATCATTCTCTGCAGCTTTTCCTCTTTGCTTGGCTTCTTTCCATTGATCCATAGGAAATCAATGCAAGTCGCATTGTGAAAATCCATAACACAGACGTCCGTGCACTGATGACTTTGAGCAAGTCGTGTTCTCAGCGTAACACACCATTTGCTTCTGATTTTCATTAGCGCTATTTTGGGTGTGAAGGAGGCTCACCGTGATTTCTGCAGAGGGGATGACACAGTTTGACTGTGTCCCTGTGTTGGATCAGCTCCCAGACCCACCGTGCAGAAATGCATCCCGCTGGTGGCACCCATCCCTGGCACTATTGGAAGCTGCAATAGCTCGGTAGCACTCAGGCTCTTAGGAACCAACAGCAGTTGGATAAACACGTGGTATTGATGCAAATGACGCCCTCGTGGGCAGCTGGAATGCGGTGTGCTTTCATGCGTCCATCAGAGGTGTGAGAAGGTCATCTTGATCCATCTGACCTCACACCCCATAGCTGCCCACCTCACAACGAGGGATAATGGCATCAGCACGCTCTCACTGCAGGCAGTGCTGTGGGGTGCTGTGTGCTCTAGGCCTGCTGAGGTGAGCCTTAACATCCCTGCTTCCTGCTCCTTTCCCTGAACTGTTAGCGCTGAGCATGATGTCATATGGTATGGCATACCCCTTTGGTCAGTGTGAGCCAGCTGTCCTGGCTGTGCCCCCTCCCAGCCCCTTTCCCACCCCCAGCCTGCTGACTGGAAACCCCTGCTGAGCAGGAATCCTCAATGCATCGCAAGCGTGCTCAGAAATAGCCAAAAACACTGTTGTGTTATCAGCACTGTTTTAATCACAAATCCAAAACACAGCACAACACAGGCTGCAGGGAGGAAATTTAACTCCCTCCTAGCCAGATCCAGCAGCCCACGAAGCTTTATTTCACACAGCAGCACTGTGCCTGGGGCATGGACAAAAGCTTCACAGGGCTCTATAGATGCCGCGTACAGCAGTAGGACCATCAAGACCGCTTTCCCCCTGTACAGCTGCTGTTGTCCAAAGGGACAGATAGCCCTGAGGCTGGAGGGAAGAGCAGGTGGCCGAGGGAGAGCAGAAAACCTCCTTTCCATTTTGATTTCCTGAAGAACTCACTTCCTTTCCCCGTGCCTCGTTTCCCCATTGCCCAGAGCAGGAGCTTGTGTCCCAGAGGTGATGCAGTGACACTGGGGAGATAGGCTGTGTGAAATCACTCGGTGCTCGCTCTGTTGAACAGACACTGTGCCCTCTCCTCTGCCCTCGTTTATCTTTGAGCTGCCTCTCCCACAAGGTGTAACCTGCACCTAAACATGGACCGGTTTGGGTTAAGACTTGTGGAAGTTTCCCTGCAGATCTGCGCCGCAAGATGTGATGTGAACCTCAACATATGGTTCAGATCTCCTTATTTCATGTAAAATGGAGCTTATCTCCACAGTCCTGAACTAAACAGAAAGAGATACAAAAAGAGCCAGAAGGGAGCACCACTGCCACTCTCCTGCCAGTTTTCTGGGTCAACATTGCCCTCCACATGTCTCTGTACAAGCTTTCAGCAGCCAGCCAATGTCACCCACCAAAACTCATTCCCGAGTGCCCAGATGGGCACGGAGACACATTTCAGCCGAGCTGCTTCCAGGTGGTGCTGTGGGCAGCCCTTGGCAGCCCTAGCCTTGCACTGCAGCCCCAGTGCTGGCTCTGCACACACAGGGCCAGCTCCAGCGTCCTGCAAGAGCTCTACAGCCAACAGTGAGTGGCATGGGTGCCCTTGTGGGTGAGCAGTAAGCCCCCTCTGTGTCCAGCCAGCAGCCTGCAATACCACTGTGAGTCCTGCACTCACCTGGAAGGGCTGCTGGTGACCAGGTAGGAAGGAGAGACCTCACTGCCCTGTGTTCTCTGGCTAACTCTTCTTAAGCCTCAGCCTTTCTGACCCCCACTTTCTTACTCTTCTTTTATCCATTGCTCAGTTGTAGTTATTCAGCTTCACTTTCTTCTTGAGTTTCAGATAATGAATTGCTCAGGATTCAGCAGCCTTGGTTATTCGCTGTGTCTCCTTGCCTTACTTTGCACCTGTATGCCTAGGAAATTTATGTAAGGAGCTGTCAGCAACCCTTGTCTCTGTCCCCCTAAGCCCTGTGGGAGCTCACCTCCTGCTCTTGGAGGCTGCAGGAGATGTCTCTCAAGCCTCTTGTCTTTCTCTTGCCACTCTCCTGCCACTTCAGAGCTGTGAACTCTCACAGCTGCTCTCACCCAAGGTGCCTCCCACTTTCTGTTTGCAAGGATCCCACATCAAATGCATACAGCCCAAAGCGAGCAGATGTTTTTCCAGCCCATCAGCTCAGTAGGAAACAGATTCAGATTTTTTTCCATCACTTGTGCCACTGGTACTAAAGGTTCTCTGGGATATAAGTTGGCTTCACTGAATGCCTGCTCAGCCCTTTGCCCTACACTATTTCTAGATTGAGTGATGCTATTTTCCTACTGATGCTGTTTTAGGGTGTGGATTTGAAAGTAATAATCTCAACCATCATAGATATTGTATATTTGTCTGATTACAGGTCTTTCTGGTCTTTTTCCAGGTCACCTGGATACATTTTCAACTGAAGTTGGATGTTACTTGACCATACTTCCCTATAGTTCACTAAAAACCTAGTGTTCTTTATAACTTAGCTTAAATGGCTGGAAAGAACCAGAAGTATTTTTTAGAGAGATTAACCATTTTTCCTGGGGTTAGACCAACACACGGTGGCCATCACCAACCAGTCACATAAGAAAATGTAAAGGGTACCAGGAAGTTATTCCTAACTGTGTGATTGAAGACAGACTTTTTAGCAGGGTCTGTTGTGATAGGACAAGGGGAAATGGTTTCAAACTAGAAGAGGAGAGATGTAGATTGGATGTAAGGAAGCAGTTTTTTACAGTAAGGGCAGTGAGGCACTGGCACGGGGTGCCCAGAGGTGGCAGTGCCCCGTCCCTGCAGACAGCCAAGGTCTGGCTGGATGGGCTGTGAGCACTGATGGAGCTGTGGTGTCCCTGTGCACTGCAGGGGGTTGGACTGGATGGCCTTTAAGGAGAATCTGCCTTTGTGCTCTCTGTGCATTGGTCAGCCAGACAGGGTCAGTCCTCCCCATGGTGTCCCACCCCACAGCCACAGCTCCTCCTTGCTCAAGAGGAGGAGCCGCTGCTGGGAAGCAAGAGCAAAAGGCTGGGAAAAGGGAAAAGTGCCAGCAGCACTGTGCTCATGAGAGCCCCGTTGTGATGAGCACCGGTGATGCTGCAGAATTCCCTGTGCTACACATGCTTTTTATCCCCTGAATTCCAGCACTGCCTGGACTGTCACCCCCTGCATCACACAGCCTTCCAACCACAGTGGTTTTGTACCCTGTCCCTGTGCTGCTCCGTGGCCTTCACAAGGGGCTGCACATGTGCCAGGGGTAGGCTGCTCATTTTGATGATTCACCAGAAAATGCATCCTCCCTGCTCCCTTCCTGTAGCCATCCCAACTCCGCAGAGCTGTGAGTCATGCAGAGCAGCAAGATTTTATTCTTGTCACTGCCACACAAGTTGAGAGTGAAGCACACAGGAGTTGGTGGGCTGAGTAAAAAGGTGCCATTTTTACATGGTTGGTTTTCAAACAGAGGATGGACTTTTTCTCACACTGTTTTTTACAACATCCCAGCAAATAAAACTCTGTGCTGAGAGGGTCAGGGCATGTGGTGTGTTGATGAGGAGGATGGACACTGGGTATAAAACAGTCACTGCATTTCTACATCTCTTTCTATCTCCTACGGAAACATGGAACCTCAGTGCCAACATGTCTTTCTGCAGAGGTCTCTAGCATGACACACAAGTCAGCAGGGAGCAGGAGGACTGTCAGTAGCAAGAAGTGACACCATAAAGGAAGGGACTGTTGGATGGAAGGGGAATTTAGAAAGCTGTGCACAGCCACTGACCCTTAATAAGACACAACCAGAGCTCCCAGGGGAGCTGGAAGAAGTAAGCATCCACCATCTGGCCATCAGAATCAACTTCTTCCCCAACAGGCAATGTCATGGACAGAACAGGACCACACCTTGCTCTTTCCCAGCAACTGGGAAGCTTTGCTCTCCTGTCCTGTCCATGTGGATCCACTGCAGATGTTCGCCTCTTCAGACTTAGAAAACGAACATCGTGTTGCCTAAGTGACTCATTTGTTTCCTCAGTAAGGAGACTAATTTGTCCTAGGTAGAAGCAACTTTAAGGGTTGATTGTCATGGAACTGTAGAAAGGCTTGAGTTGGAAGGGACCTTGCAGCAGTGCAAGGCCCTCACCGCTCTCTGAGTAAAGAATTTCCTCTCAATATCTAACCTAAATCTTCCCCATTTTAGCTTAAAATCGCTCCCTCATATTCTATCACTGCCAGATCATGTAAAAAGTCAGTCTGCTTCCTCTTGGTAAGCTCCCTGTAATTACTGGAAGGCTGCAATGAGGTCTCCCCAGAGCCTTCTCTTCTCCACACTGAACACCTGCAGGTCCCTCAGCATTTCTTCATAGGAGAGGTGCTCCAGCCCTCTGAGCATCTTCATGGCCTCCTCTGGACCCACTCCAACAGCTCCCTCTCTTTCTTGTGCTGGGAGCTCCACAGCTGGATGCAGCACTCCAGGTGGGGCCCCATGAGAGCAGAGCAGAGGGGGACAGTCACTTCCTTCTCCCTGCTGCCACCCCTCTGTTGATGCAGCCCAGGGTACTGCTGGCCTTCCAGGCTGCAAGCACACTGCTGGATTGTGTCAGCTTTTCCTCCACCAGGACTCCCAAAACCTTCTCCTCAGGGCTGCTCTCAAGGATTTCTTCTCCCTGTCTGTACTCATACCTGGGACTGTCTCCACCCAAGAGCAGCACACTGCACTTATTAAATCTCATTAGACTCTCATGTGCCTACTTACTGAGCCTGTCCAGGTCCCTCTGGATGGTGTCCTTCCATTCTGTCATGACAACCACACCAGTCAGTTTGGTGTCATCAGCAAACTTGCTGAGGGTGTGCATGATCCCACTATCCAGGTCATTGATAAAGACGTTGAAGAGCATCGGTCCCAAGATTGACCCCTGGGAGACACCACCCTTCAGCAGCCACCACATGGACATAGAGCTGTTGGCCACAAGAGCTGTAAAGCTTGCTCAGACATCCAGGTGTGATTAGGCAGGCCGTTAGTGGATGTCAGAAGCTATAACTCATGGCTTTGCAGTACGGGGGGAAAAAGTTCTTCTGGCTCTCTGGGCTGCCCCATGTTGCTTCTGTCCCTGAGCTGGCCTGTCCAGGCATATATTTCATTTCACTCAAAAGGGTGGGAGCAAAAAGAGATTTGCTGAGAAAACCAGTAGCTTAAAGCTTCTTGAATGGTTGCTACTCTTAACATCCAGAAGCACTCCAATGTCTTTTCCAGGTCAGGTGTGGTCTGAGTGAGGGACAAGTCTACTTTTTGGACCCATTGTGAGATTTTCACACACTTTCAAGTTGGCTGAGGACACGCCAAAATCAGGACAAATCAATTGCTTATATGTGTGTATCATTTCTACATTTTGGGTTCTGCATCAATGAGGAACCTCAATGAGGTTCTGCATTCCGTGAGGGCTGAAATCCAAGAGTGGACCATGGGAAGAGAAAAAGGATACATCCAACCTTTGTTAATGAACCAGAGGGAAAACAATGTCTTCTGCACTCACATCCATCACACACACAAAGTGTTGATGGGAAGGTTTCCCTGGAGACTTCTGGTGCATTTTGCTAAGATGTGGACTAAGGCCACTGTGTGACCAGGTCACCTGTTATGTCATGGGGCTCTTGAGAAATCTCAAGGTTGGTGAATCCTCCACATTTGTGGTGACATGTCCCAAGGCAGCAACCTCTCTATGGGGATTTTTTTTCCAATCAGAACATCTCAAGCACAACTTGGATATTCTCCTTTGCTTTACTTGCCACTGTCTTACTAGTCTGTCACCCTCCCAAGCCTGCACCATATAGTGACAGAAAGGGAGATGTTGCAAAGGTATCAGTCTGCATGTGTCCCCATCAGTGCGTGTACAGGAGAAAGATTGCAGCAGGGTCTCACATGAGCATTGGGAAGCTATCAGCAAAAAACTATATTGACAGCCTCACCCACCAGGCAGTCAAACACCATGCTATGACTGCAGGACTGAGATGTGCTCAAACATGGAACAAGAGAGGATCCAAAAGGCAGTGTTGAGCAGATTCCTTCTGGCAGGATGTGACAGCCAGGCAGGGCCATTGAGTCCTGTCCAGTTTGCCCATACCTGGCAAGTAGCTGTCAAAACCAAGGGCAGCTGCTGAGCAAGATCTCCACATTAACCACGGCTGGAAGAATTTTAAGGCTGCTGGTACCGAGGACAGAAGGTTCTGCAAATGGCACCACCCTGAATGTTTTAAGAGACAGCTAGCTGGTTTTTGAAGCTGAAATGCAAACTCCACTTCCTGGGACTAGAAATGACAGAAGTCCTTTACTCAGAACAGAGAAGAGCGAGGTGCACAAGATGGACTTACTGTCTGGGGCTGGGCATGCATGCACAGACTGAAGCAGCTACAGATGTGTCCCATTTGCTTATAGCATCACACATCAAAATTCCCCCTCCTGCTGGGCCTTCTTGCCCATGGCAAAAGCTGGCAAGAAACTTCTTTGTGCTGGATAATTGAAGCCATGTGCTTGTAGTCATTATTTGGAGATGGAGAGACTGAGAAAATGCACATGGTTGGCATTCACAAGGTTCACAGCATCATAGAATGCCTTGGGTTGGAGGGCACCTTAAAAAAGCCCATCTCCATCCCCTGCATGGGATGGCTACCCCCCAGCTCAGGGCCCATCCACACCCTTGGACACCTCCAGGGATGGGGCACCACAGCTCTCTGCGCAGCAGTGCCACGGCTTCACCGCCCTCTGAGTAAAGTATTTCCTCCCAACATCTAACCTAAATCTGCTTTCTTTTCATTTAAAACCATTTCCCCTTCTCCTACCACTATTAGGCCATGTAAAAAGCCAGTCTCCCCCTGCTGATCAGCTCCCTTCCCTGCCCACTGCCCGCAGGTTATCTCCATCCTGAGGTTGGCTCCCCCAGCGATGTTCACGAGGAGCTCAGCAGCTCATCCAGATCAGCTTTTCTGAGTTGAAAAATGGTTTGAATGTTTCCCTCTGCACTCACTGAAGTTACAAAGGCTTCCCAGAAAGTCCAGGAAGGACACAGATTTCATTGTCTGTTTTTACAGCAACCTTCTTCAAAACTGTTCTAAACTTCATCACTGACAAAAGCCAGTCTGTTTGAATATGGTTTCTGAGAAAAGTGCCTACTAGTAATTCTGCAGAAGGTAGGAAATGTCAAACTGAGTTCACGGCAGCCGTTGGAACAGGTTGCCCAAGGAGGCTGTGGATGCCCCATCCCTGCAGGCATTCAAGGCCAGGCTGGATGTGGCTCTGGGCAGCCTGGTCTGGTGGATGGTGACCCTGCACACAGCAGGGGGTTGAAACCAGATGGTCACTGTGGTCCTTTTCGACTCAGGTCATTCTATGATTCTATAATCTTTCCATTGAAATAAATTCCTATAAAACATTTTGACCAGATTCCCTGCTTGTAGCTTCAGGCGCAAACTGCTTGTCCCACTGGTGTTCCGCAGATGAACAGAGGTGAGGGCACAGAGCAGGACTTGCTGGCAAGTGACGTCAAGGGCAGTTCAGGAATTCCCTACACCCGTGCTAAAATCCCACCTGTGGCTGAGGTAGGGCCACTGCTCAGACATTAAGCACTGCAGCTTGTGCCCAAGTTGCATACCATGGTTCTGCTGTGATGAAGAGGAGATGCTGTCACCCGCAGTGGTGCTCAGCAGAGCAATGCTGTGCTCCAGAGCAGCCATGGTGACAGCAGCTGCCATCAACCCGCACTGAGATCCCAGCCAGCTCTGATGCATGATGGGGAGTCAGATACAAGCGGGAGGAGGCATTCCTTTCTGTGCTGGGCAGCAGACAAGCTTTATTTCACCTCAAGGCAGGAAGTTATTTCCCTAGAGCACAGACTGGTGTGATTAACCCACAAGGCCTCAGCAGTGGTGGATGAGAGAACAAGAGGCAATGGCTCCAGGTGGGATATTCAGATCAGGTGGGAGAAAAGATTTCTTCCCCGGGTGGGCGGCGCACCCTGGGACAGCTCAGACGCAGGGGATCCATCCCTGGGGGTTTTCAAGACCTGGCCAAACAAAACCGCATCTGACTGCTGATGCTTCTGCTTCCAGGCGGGAGGGCCTCCCAAGGGTCTGGCTGTAGTGCAGGCTGTGTCTCAGGTCTCAGCCTGGCTGCCACTGCTTCACTGAGCTCTGGTGTAGCATCCCTCGTCTCCCACCTCAGCCCAGGCTCCAGGCTCGCTGGCTTCTGCTCTGCCTCCCAACGAGGACAAATGAGGTGAAATCCAGAGAAAAGCAACAGGAATGATTACGGGGGTGGAGGTAATGGCTGAGGAGGAAAGATTTTTAGATTTAAAGATGGATAGCCAGGCTACAAGCCTACATACGGAGACGTTATCATCAGTCATTAAGCAATATAATGCTTCAGAGCTGGGGCAGGCTCATGATTCAAGACAGCCTGTTCTGCAGGTGCTGGAGCCCTCAGGAGCAGCACAAGGCCTGGCAAAAGGAGGCACTTCATGTGTGTGAGCATGACCGTGTTTTTCCCTCAATACAATCACTCTTAAGGTGAAATCCCACTTGGCACTTGGCAGCACCGGAGGGGTACTGGGGAGAGGGAACGTCAGGCTCAGCATCCCCATCCAGGAGCTGGAATTGGTTTGGCATGGCAACCATCAGGCCAGGGAGAGTGTCAGAGCCGCGTTGCTCAGGACACTGAAGTTAGGTCGGACAAAGCATCAGTCAGCAGACAATGGAGAGCAATCCGTCACCGACAGCGCTGCCCACACGGCTTTTCCAGCACAGATCCACAGGAGAGACAGACAGATTTGCCTGGGGGTAATCCTCAGCTCCCCTCCTCGTCGCAAGAGGTGGTGTGCCGAGCCCTCCTCACACCTTCACCCAGGGAAGGCCGGCCTTGCTTAGCAATGTGTTTGCACAAAGTTTGCAAACCGCAAATGTCATGCGGCGAGACGGGGAGGGAGCGGGTGAGAGGAGAAAGGAGAGCAATTAATATGCAGCTGGTGCACGGGCTTGAGTGAAAGGAGCCGACGATGACCACCCGGAGCTGACGCTTAGAAACGTACAATAAAAGCTGAACGGATGGCTGAATGCGAGACCCAGCAAATCAAAACAGATGCAATAAGCTGAGGCCAGTGGAACCAGCAGCCAACAATGACAGCAGAGCCCACGGGCTGGGGGGCACGTGGTTGGCACAGAGAAGGGAGGGGGGCAGAAAGAAGCGCAGATGAACGCTACCAAGGGAATCAAAAGCTCGCTGTTCTGAGAGCCAGAACAAATGGCAAGTGTGCTCCTGCCACACATGGCATCAGCAGCAGGAGCTGCGTGGTCTCCCGCATCCCTCCAGAAGCCTCTCGGAGGGAGCAACTCCCAGGCATCCCATCCCAGCTGCCTGCCTCCCACCAGGCAGGGTGCCCGCGGGCCCACGCTGCTGCAGGGAGCTCGGGGGCCGTCCTCTGGGAAGGGTCCTGCCTCCCACACTGCTCCAGCCTGCTGCCCAGAGCCCAAGACCTTCTATCACCCACACCTCACCCAGCATGGTTGTGATGTTGGTCACCTGCAGTCGATCGGAGGCAGCAGCACCACGTGTGCCTGTGGCTCCCACATCAGCTCTGCTGTCCGCTATGACCTGTGTGAGAGGAGAGCTGATCTTGTAGCTGAGGGCACAGCCATCCGCCCAGCCTAGGGGACGGTGGTGGTGACACACATGGATCTGTGCAGGACACAGCTGCACATTAGAAATAGTGAGCACTTGTGACTCATATCCAACACGTAGGATACCTGGTAAGGAGCATCAGAGCAGATTTGCAGAGGGTGTAAGGCAGCACTGGGCTCCTGCAGAGCTGTGCTGCCTACAGAAGCGAGCACCTGGCCCTCAGCTGCATGCACAGGGGTGCAACGTGCCCGAGCTGTTGTCTTCCTTGCTGCACACAAAGGACAGCAAAACAAAGGGTGGGCACTGCTGCACCTCCACGTCTCTGGGAGCAATGAACCTGCCTTGAGCATCTCAGGCCTTTTAAAGACAGGGGGAAAAAAAACCACCTGAAAGCTCCCTTTTGACTCCTGGTATCTCATCCGTCTGTTTGTGAACTCCCTTGTGAAAGACTATAAAAGAAATTTTTGCAAAGGGTAGGGTGTTTTTTTGAGGTACCTCTCGGTGCTCCCAATACACAGCCCAATTTAGAGGAGTGCTGCTTCATCTCCCCAGCTCCTCACAGTTAACCTGCGGAGCAAGGCAGGCTCTGCAGTGCTGTAACAACCCATTAGACAGCCAGTCGGTCACACCAGCTATCACTATAATGGTACGTACACCAGCAGGTCCCCCCAGCACCTGCCGAGGGGTCAGAGGATATGAAAGGGGTAAAAATACAATACCCCACCTGATCTCTTCTTCAGCTGCCTCTCCTTCCTGGTGAAGGCTCAGCATCCCTTCCAGCCTCACTTTGGCTTCCCAGAGCCCTTCTCCTACAAAGCCAAACCCAGACTTGAGGAGGTGCTGGGCGGAGAGGAAGGCAGGAGTTTCTGTCTGCGTCCCTGCCATAAACCTCCTTAAAGCCTGATGGCAGATGACTGATGACAGATGCTCTTGTGGAGATCCCACGCGGGAATCCTATCCTGGCCCTTTGTTTTCTCACAGCAGTGTTCTGCTCCTCCTTGCTCTTCATTTCAGCTGTGTCCTGCCCTTAGCACGTGACGGGTGCAGGGAACATCTCCAGAGCTATCTCCTGCTTCCAGGGAAGATGCACTGTGTGGCCAATCCCTCAAAATCCAGTTGTAAACAGTTGTAACCCCTCCAGCTCAAGATCCTCTGAAGAGATGTGGCCTAGAGGTGTAAGCTCTTCCCAGCAAGTCTCAAACCAACTCAAATACAAATATATCAAAGCAAGATTCTCACATACTCTCAAACCTCCCAAATATTCAGTCTTGCATTAAAATCAGCCAGACCAGCAAGCTCTTAATGTCTCAAGCAGAAGGCTATTCCAGTAGGAAGACCTCAGCCCTCTTCATGATCCTGGACGTCATGCAGGGTACCAGGACCAAAGTCTCTGCACTCTGCCACTCAGAATGGTTTCTTCTGGCCTTAAAACTCATTTACCAAAGCACGCCAAGCCCATCCTGTGCCAGCAAAACCTCTGTTAAAGGTTTGGCAACAAGATGTCCAGATCTGCTGCAACCACCACCACCACCGTGGTGGATCTGCTGGAGAAGGCGTCAGGAAAGGCAGGTACGTATATAACAAGGAATATGGTACAGACAGAAATACGTGCAGACTTCAGTAAGTGATAAATCGGTCGAGGACCCCTTAGTGTTTAGAGACAACCACACTCTGTTCTAGTCAATCAATCTGTTGCTGAAAATATTATTAATGCCTGGCACATAGATTTATGATGAAGGCTAAGTGGATGCAAAATAAATGTTTGTTTGTGGGAATTTTTGATGACTGTGCTAAAATAGCATTCCTTTGTAAAAAGAGAGCTAAATGCAATCATCACAGCTGTTTACCAGGGAATAGAAACTTCCTTACCTCTTTGTTGTCCACCTTAATGTGCAGAGCAGTGGGTTCCCCTACTGCTGCTTCTTTTGCCTGGAATGCATGGCAGGCAGACAGGGCTAATGGCACACCCAGCCCTGCAGTAGGCTGTATGCCACCATCACATTGTTTCCACCACAATTAGAGACGTGGGCTTTGTGTTCAGACCCTACTGACACAAAGGCACTGTGCAGGACATCACCTCAGCAAGATCACCTGTGGGTCAAGGATGGACACGTGAGGAGAGGGTTGGTCCTATTCCAGAGCTCAGGGGTTACACAGCTCAGAGATATAAGGCAGTGCATATCACTGAGCACCTACAGAAGGTCAATATGAAGGATCATAGCGACATGGGCAGTTCTGACATTGCCCATAGGTCCGTGGGCTCACGATGTGGTGCTGTTCCTTTCAGTGGTGCAGTTCCCAACCTGTCCTCACCCCATCCCCGCCAGCCCCATCCTCACTTTTCCCCCTCCAGCTCCCATCGTCCCCAGGACGATGCCTGCACAGCAGTTAGGCTATGCTGTGGTCATTCCACCTCAGCAGTCAGCCCAGAGGTCTCCGCAGCATAGAAAAGTCAAGCTAGGACTCGGGATCCTTAGGGTCCCACGGGACCCCATGACATGTCCAACAGCAGCACGGATGAAGCAGGCACAAAGTGAGTAAACGGCTCCGCAGCAGGAGGAGCTCAGGACGGCTGCAAAAGGGGCCACTGGAACCCTTCCTGCAGCACGTGGGTCTGCCGTGGGGCCGCTGCTCCAGCGCCATCCCCAGGCTGATCTGCCCTGCCCCTCCAGCCCCAGCCCCATTCCCACTCTCTGCCCACCCAGCCTCCTCTCTTCCCCGCTGCAGTTGTTTTTGTTTTCTTTCCACAGCTCGTTTTCTCAGCCATCCATGTCTTTGCGCATCATATATCACGCCTATGTGTCCAGAGGAAAGAAAGATCCCCTCCAACCCAGCAGCCCTGTAACGGATGGACCTTCCCGATTTGCAGCTAGCTGACAGCTTGTGAGAACAACAGCTTGAATTACTGAAAGAACTTTTCCCACTGAGTTAATCTGCAATGGATGTAGGTGACCTTCTAAAGGCATCTATTAATCAAAAAACCCGTGCCCATTCACTGCGCTAGGCTGAGCCCTTTGGGGGAAGGGGGGGTACTAATTTCCCTCTGAGATAAATCATAATTTGACAATAATCATCTGCCCTAATCACTCCGATTCTTCCCTTTAATTATTTGTACACACAGCTCTTCCTGCCTGGGAAACACAAAGGATGACATTAAACGTGGCCAGGGAGGGGCGGGCAGTGGGGCTGCGGGGCTGTCACCCAGCGCTGTCCGTCGTGGGGCCGGCATGGTGACAGCCCACAGTGACAGCCCACAGTGACACCCCCAGGGTGACACCCCCGCGGTGACACCCCCAGCCCTAAACCTGTGCCTGTGCACAGATACAGGCTGTGTGCCCCTGACACGCAGTGAGGGCAGTGATGGCAGCTGGGCTCTGAGCACAGCAGCATCGCTGCAGAGATGTGCCTTGGTGCTGCACGGTGTGCTGTGGGAGGCGGGTCTTACAGGACGTACACATCAGCCCCCCAAAACAAGCAAAATCGGGGACAGCCCCCACAAGCTTCCCTAGAGCAGCTGGGCTGACGTACAGTAATTCTCATAGCCCAGGTCAGTAGGATGTCTTGCAAGCTATACCACGGACCTACAGCACCATATGCTGGCCTAGTTTAGCATCTACACAGCAGTGCAGCCTGCCTGGCTGCATCACTGCTCGCAAAGCAGAGCAGAGCAGAACTGGCTGCCTGGCCCAGGCCTGGGGACCTGCAGGGCTGCTGGTGCAGCTGGGAGAGGCAGCTCTGCCACCGTGCGCATGGGGACGGGCCAGCAGCACGCCAGGATGGGCTGTGGGTGGGAGTGGGGCACACAGGTAGGACACGCTGGGCCCAGCCATGTGAAGCTGCTTGTGGTTTCAGCAGTGCCCGTAGCAGAAGAGACAGGTGACCCTGAGCACCTCTGAACGTGACAGCACTAACACTGAGCTGTTTCTGCAAGCCAAGACCCTGGGACTCCTTCCCAAGGGAGATGGGCATGTGAAGAGCCAAAGACGCAGGAAAAGGAAAACTTAATATAGCTAATTGCATCGCTGAGAAAAACGGGCATAACACAGACCAAGGAGACACCTGGGCCTCAGGCATGCTTAGCTCCGGGCAGTGGAGGCAAGACTGGGCACATTCCTCTTTGAAAGAGGCACTTTGCAGTGCAGTGGCATTTTCTAAGCCAGGGAAATGGCTCAGAGGTACTGCGTGGTTCCTCTGAACAAGGCTGGTGGCAGCCCTGGGTGGCTGGGGTAGCACATTTCCTCCTGCCCTGGTTCCACAGCGGGCACAGGGGATAAGTGACTCCTACTGGAAGCTCAGAGTGCCCACGCGCAGTAACATTGCCCAAACCAGAAACTGCTGGGAGAAATCCACCCTTGTGCTAATCCAAGCAGCTGCTTAGATCCATCCTGTCCCCAGAATCTGGAGGAGCACAACTGGAGTTGTGTTGGCCTATCCAGACTTTGGATGTCTGCACTGTCACCTCACCACATGCTTCAGCTGTTCTTGCTCTGCAAAGAAACATGTCCCCCTGTTCTGGATAAGCCTCTCCTCTGTGTGGGATGTGCCAGGAGACAGAACAATTTAATGTCCAGCAAGCAGAGAGCTTAACCTGCAGTCACACATCCTGCCATGTCCTTGTACCTGAGGATCAGACTGCCTACAAAGATATGGAGCCCAGTGGAGCATCTGGGGTGAAATGGAGAGAGCTCCTGCCCTGAAGTCTATGGATGGAAGTCACCAAACAAAATGCAAGAGGTCAGCAAACACAACGCAGCCATCAGCACAGGCAGGGAGAAGACACTGAGACAGTGCAATCTGTGGAGCTCAGGAAAGGGAATTCTTTAAGGGCACTGATCACACACTATAAATATCTCCAACGTAATGACATAAATCGAAGGCAGTGAGTTATTCTCCACTTCTGACGATGGCAGGGGGAGAGGCAGTGACCTAGATCTGAGGAAGTTTGGGCAGCAGGAACAGCTCGGCGTGGGACGCGCAGTCTGCCTGCACGTCCTTGGCCATGGCCACGTCAGTGCTGGAGGGGCTGCAGAGTTCCCCTGGCACGGAGGCGGCTGGTGAAGCTTCCTGGATGTGATAGCTCTGCCCACGCGCTGAGCCCGCTGCTTCCCGGGGCTGCAGGGAAACAATGAAGGGTGGCTGCCTGCCCTGCACAGGCAGGAATGGATGGAGATTGGCTTGGGGATCGGGATGTCCACCCTCATGGGCAAGTGAAGAGGAGGGAGCTAGAGGAAGCCATGGCCTCGGCTTGAAAGGAGGAACGAGGGACTGGAAATGCAACCTCCAGCAAGATCACAGAATCAGAGACTGGTTGAGGCTGGAAGGGACCTCTGAGTCCATCTGCTTCAACCTCTGCTCAAGTGGGGACAGGTGTCCAGGGCCACGTCCAGGTGGCTTTTGACCATGTCCATGGATGAAGACCCATTGATCTCTCTGATCTCTGTGCCAGTGCTCTGTCACCTGCACAACACAGAAGCATTTCCTGATGGTCAGAGGGAACCTCCTGTATTCCAGTTTATCCCCACTGCCTCCTGTCCTGGCACTGCGCACCCTGAGAAGAGCCTGGCTCCATCCTCTTTATACCCTCTCCATAGGTAACTTTGTACACAGTGATGAGGTTCCCCTTGAGCCTTAAAGACAGAGGTTTCTTCTGACTTATGCCTGGCTAAGAAACCTGCATGCTGCTGGTATTCTTTTTATCTGTCTGTTAACATGCAGGTCTCTGCTAAAGAGTACCTGACCACACTGAGACCGTGCACGTGAGGAGGCCTAGGAAAGTACTGTGCCTCTGCTGCCCACCTTGGCATGGGTCAGTTCTGCTCCTCTGTCTGGGGATGAGGTCACACTCTGTGCAGTGTGACCCCACCTCTCACCAGCTTCCAGACCTGACTTCGCCTTGCAGGAGTCAGGTGTTCTTGCATGTGGACAGATTCTTGACAAACTGTTACACCCTGGCTTGCACAGACCTACTTTTTTTCACCCAAGGTGGACAAACAGGAAATAAATGCCCCCATAGGTCCTGGGAGTCTGTGTAGGTCAGGCTCACCTGGCTGTGAGCAGCACCGATTCCCTAGGAACATCCTGGCTGCTTACAGCAAATAGGCTTGGCTTTAAATCACAGACTGATAAGAGAAGATCCCAGGTGGAAAGCAAATATTACAGCATGTACCACCTGGACACCTCTAATTCAGACCAGCTGGGGTGTCTGAGTATGGAGGGGACCCACTGCATTTGCTAGGAGGCCCATTTTGTTCTCTGCAGCCTTTCCATCTCATGGCAGGTGTGTTTGTCCTTACCTGCACCTCCCTTAGCAGGCTTTCTGAGTGCCTGCAGGCCTGGGAGATGCCTATGGGTCCCCCAGAACTGCTTGTGGGGTCAGGGTGCCACTGGGGCAGCCATCAGCAGCTATCTGCCATCCCCGTCCTGGCAGGCGCAGGAGGGGAAGCAATCTGGGAGACCAGTGGGTCAGCTGAGGTGGTTCTTGCAACCTCTCCAGCAAACTCATGGGAAACAGTGATCAGCTGTCCCATCCAATGTGCAGAGCCATGTTCCCTCTTAGGGAAGGGGTGGCCAGTCTGACTGTTGGGCAAGAATAAGGGAAGTGAAATCCACGTGTTAAGAACATCATGGCACTGGCAGCCCCAAGCCAGTTTCCCCATAGAGGTCCACATCTCTTATAGCTTGTTGAATTCACAGCTTCTGGACACTGCGGTGGCACAGGGCTGTACCACAGTGGCAGGAAAACAGTGGTCCCTGAGACCCTGGTCAGTTCTGTCCTGCACAGGCAGAGATGCAGAATAGAATCACAGAATAATCAGGGTTGGAAAAGACCACTAAGATCAGATGTGGTATCTGTCTCAGGCACAGGAGCTGTATGCAGAGAACAAAGGCATGCATCTGGTTCAGTGTGGGGCTTTCAGCCTTACAATCCTGAGCAGGAGGAAAGGCAAAGGACACTGCTTCCTAAATTCCAAATGACTGGAGGTTGCCTCCAGACCCCAACAACAAAGCTATAAATCTGCCCGGCCCTGCTGCCAAGCATGGGACGCCCTGAAACCACTCCCTGGCGTTGCAGTGCCCTTCATCTCTGCTTTCTCTTCCATCTTCTGCTTTCATCCCTGCCAGCCCTGGAGGCACATTCACTCTCCCAGTGGCCACAGACCCTCAGCTGCTCAAGCACCACTCCACCCTGTGTACTGTGTTTCCCAGTGGGCTCAGCAGGGCGTGCAGCCCCAGCTGAGGACCAGCTTTGGGCAGGATGCTCTGCACCCATCTGCGGTGCCGTACACCCCACTCCCTTATGCTGTGCCGTGAGAGGCACCGGCACAGCTGAGCTGTGCAGGGAATGCAAACTGATGGGCTTTTCCCCAGGGCCTGTGGCCAGTCATGCGGCCAGCAGAGCTCTGTCACATGGTGGGAACGTGCCTGTAGCACTGCCTGACCCATGGCCGTGGTGGGCACGAAGCTCTGCCCCGGGCTGACCGCGGGTCACAGGATGTGGCGCGACGGCTGCTGACCGTGTTTGCTGGGTTTGAATCCTTCTCAGGATCTGGGACAAAAAGAGGAATGTTCCTGCTGGCACGGGGAGGGGGAGCCGCATCAATGCCTCTTGCTGCAGCAGCCTGACACCGAGACATCCCCGGGGAGGCACGAGTTGGCCCGGCTCCTCGGCGGGTTGAGAAGCAAAGCCACTTCTGGAGCCACAGGCTGCCCCTCCCGCAGCAGCAGCCAGCCCAAAGGCTGCCCAAACCACATCCAAGCAAGGCCAGCGCTCGCCTGTCCCCATCTGACCATGTCCTGCACATCATTCGGCAGTGAAGGAGCAAAACACAGAGGGCATTACAGCCATTGTCTCATTCTCCTGCTTTAGCTCCAGAAAGCGCAGGCAAAGTCAGCATGTAAGCCACAGAAAGAAATGGCCTGTGCCACATTTCGTCTCCTTTGTGTCTCTGTGCTTGCTGCACAGGGAGCACGGAGAAGAGAAATGTGTCCAGGCTGCAGCTAATGCCAGAGCCTGCAGAATGGATCAATTCACCCTCAAAGAATTTGCAATGCAAAGGGAGCAGCTCTCCTCTTGGTTTACTCCTCCCCGCACACAGACAGGCGCACTCCCTCTCCCTGCCCAGGGAGGAAGGCAGCTGGGTGCAGCCCCAGCTCGGTGCCTTTACTCCCTGCTGTGGGCACCCTGGTGCCACCACCCTCATGGCCACGAGTTGGAGCAGTGAGGAGTGGCCACCAGGAAGGGCTGGCTGACCCCAGCACATCGGCGGTGCTGCCCGGCTCCAGCTCAGCTCTCTGCATTTCCAAAGGTTTCTCTCCCAAGTGTGCTCGGCTAATTAGTAAACGGAGCCTAAACCTTTTGGTCTCCATCGATCTTATCTTTAAACCCTGCAGACAACAATTCCTCAATCGATACCTCATTTAATTGCTGCCACCAGGCTGACAGCTGGGGTTCTGGCTGCGCACGCCTGGCCGTCACATGGCAGGCTGCCAGTGCCACCTTCTAATCCCAAACTGATTTATCCCCGTGCAGCTCCGCTCCCCCCACAGACCCCATTCCCACTCTTACTCCCTGTACGGGGGCACCCCGGTGGAAAACGCCCTGGCTGTGTGCACATCACACCTGTGTGCTCACTCCCTCTGTAGCACAGCTGTGATCGAGCTATCATGTCAATGAAAGTCCAGTGTGAACGTGCAGCCTCTGTGCGTGCTGCTGAGAGCTGATGCAGCCCAGAGCACGGCCGTGGGGTGCGTTCTGGCTGTCACATGTGTGTTCCAGAGCTGCTTCTACCTCACGTCCCCCAGCACCAGACTGGGAACCCATGCATCCATGGCACAGCCATACCCTGCGGGGACCCAGCACGTGGGTTGGAGGATTTCAAGCACGTCAGGCTTCTGGGTTGGGGCACCTGCCACAGTCGCTGTCTTTGCTCTGGCTCAGTTTTTACTTGTTTTGCTGCTTTCTGCTGTAGCTTAATGACAATCACTGGCACAACATGGCAGATATGTGAAATAATTGCTGTAACCCCATCTTTGATCAGTTCCGTGTTTGTCATCTGCAGTTCTTGATGGCCCACCTTTGTGGTGCTGCTGATTGCTCTATCCTCGTACATCAGGAAACATTCGTATGTTATTTTGGAAAGAAACTGAGCTTGTATAAGAACACACTAATAACAATACCATCCAGATAAAACCTGGGCAGGGGGATGCCTTGCTTTCAGTGGGGCCCATGTGATCCACCACTCCACAGCTCAGCCCAGCCACTGAGACCCACTGCAGACCTGGTTCAGGTCACATCAGCTTTCAAGCAGCATCACATACAGGCCCACCAGGTAAAGTATAATGGAATCTGTGGGCATCAGTCTTGCTTGCATAGCTCCACTTGCTCCACTGTCCCTGTTGCTCCCTGCTGAGCACAGCTGGGGAGGCTGTGGTAGCACAGCTGCTCTGCTGGAAATTTTCAGTCTACATTTTGTTATGTCCACAGAGTCAGTGCCTGCAGCTAACTGCCCACCTCCCCGAACTCCAGGGCAGGAGAGGCTGTAGCAGAAAGAAGCTTTCAGACTTGCCGTAAAAATGGTCGCTTGCCCACTGAGTAACACTTTGAGTGAGTATCACCTGGCCTTGCAGCGTATGGTTGCTGCACTCCATGGTGAATGAGCCACTCTTCTCCATGCAAGAAGAGCTGCAGAGACATAAACCATGGTAAAACTTTACTGACCTTAGCCAGTATCCTCACTTAGAATCATGGAAAAATGGGACTGTTTAAGTTGGAAGGGACCCCAAAGGCCATCCAGTCCAACCCCCTGCAGTGCACAGGGACACCCACAGCTCCATCAGTGCTCAGAGCCCATCCAGCCGGACCTTGGCTGGCTGCAGGGACGGGGCACTGCGCATCCTGTGCCAGTTCAAGCATGCTCTCAATCCCTCTGTTGATGTCACTGAGGAAGATATTAAGCAGCACTGGTCCCAGTACTGACCTCTGAGGGACACCACCCATCACTTTGTGCCAGGCAACAGGAACGCCTTGCTGTGCGGGGCGTTGTGCAGAGAAGTCTGGTGGGACAGACATCTCCTCCCAAGGTCCCAGAGGAATGTGGAAACCTTCTCAGAGGTGACCACCACGATACCACTGAAAGTCTTCTCAGAGCAGCATGTGGAACTGGTGCAGTAGGAAGGTCAGAAGAATATGTTAACAGCTTAATGATGATGAATTCAACTACGGTGTCAGTGGAGGCACTTTGCCTGCACTGGGCTAGCTCAGGCGGCCTTGGCTCCAGCCGATGGCAGGTGGGATACACACATCCCCACTTATCTATTCTTCCAGTTTGCTTTTCTCCTGTAATAGCTATACCAAGGCAGAACACGACCTGGGCAAAAAGCCAGCTTCTGCTGTTGGTGCAGACTGCTGGGGACCGAAGACATTGCACAAGTCAATGCTGAAGTTACAGTTATCTGAATCACTGCTCTCTGAGACATAAACTCTTTCCAGAGCCTTTCAGTCTGAACAACATCTGGCCTATAATTCCAGAAGGTCTTACCAGTGGGTTTCAGTGTAGGCAGAAGTGTGCCTTGTCAGAGAACGATGCTGGGAGAAAGTCTGCCCTTTTCCCAGCCTCAAAGGCCGGAGCTTCCCAGAGAGCCAGGGAGGCAGGTGACTGCTTTATCGCTCCATCAGTGAAGTCACTGGCAGCTCCCTACCAAGGTGCCGGGATGGGGCTGTGTACTATCAGCAAGCAGTTGTTTCCACTGGCCTCTGTTGTATGAAGGACCACCAGCTGCAGCAGCTTGCTCATGCCAGAGCAAGGCAGGACCTGGCACGAGTCAGGTGGAGATTTCTGGGAGCAAAGGGGACCAGGTCCTAGTGAGATCCCTATGTGGCAGAGGCCCCTGGGCAGGATGGGGGCTGGTACCTATGCAGGCAGCGACCCCGGAGCAGCAGCCTTGCATCGCCCGCTGCCTTGGAGCGAGAGGGCTCCTGCCGTGCTCCTGGAAGATCTGCAGTTGGCCCCGAGCATGCCCCAGATGGTTTAATGCCAGGGTGTTTGCACACAGCTCTGCCATTTAATGGGGAGAGAACACATAGCTGATCCCAGCTGAAGCCATACACTAAAATGCTGACAGACTGTTTGTCGAGACACAAACATTGGCAAATGGTCCTACTTGCCATGTACTTAGAGTCAAACAGAGAGGGAGGGAACCGAAGAACAGAGTTATCTGGCAGTAACTGAGAGTCATCAAAGAGCAGTTTGCTGTATGCTGGGAAGAGGGAAGGAATTTTCTCAGGAGAATTAAGTTCCCTTTTCCAAATGGCTGTGTTGGGATACCCAGCTTCTTACAGCGAGACTGGGGATGATGGGGACAGCTGGGTCCACTTTTCACACAGCACAAGTTGGGCAATGGAGCATCCCACCTGTCTGGCCAGGATGGGCTCTTTGCATCTCAGGCTGGACGTGCCCAGCAACACTTCTCCAAAAGGAGCCATCAGTATCTCAGGTGTGCCAGAGACCTCTCCCAGCAGATGTGGCATACGGAAAAGCCAGCTCCCAGGCACTGGGGTGGCATGGCTGCAGAAAGGTTCTTGCAGGCACAGTGAGAACTGCTGCTCATAGCCATCAGACTGGGAAAAACATAAGCATTGCTCCCATGGTGATCTAGCTGCCTTCAGTCTGCAAGCTTGTCTCTCATCTGATCCCACAAATTTTGGAGAAACTTTAAAACCAAATAGTTAATCTCCCTGGGCCTCAAATTCAACATGACTAACTTCTGTGAACAAGGAGTCCTGCTCTTCCAGGAGCTCTGCCCTGCTAAGTGCTGAATTCTTCTGAGGGCAAGAGGTCAGGGAAGAGGGTACCCAGAGAAAGGAAAACAGGGCCTGTGTGGGTGGAGCACAAAGGAAGAAGGAGCACGAGGAGGGAAGGATCATCTGGGAAGAACTGCATGATGGTAAGGAAGTTTTCATTGGCACGGACACCACTCTAAGGCAGCCTGATGTTAAAGGAGTCATAGAGCCGCAGAACTGTTTGAGTTGGAAGGGACCCCAAAGGCCATCCAGTCCAACCCCCTGTAGTGCACAGGGACACCCACAGCCCCATCAGTGCTCAGAGCCCATCCAGCCGGACCTTGGCTGGCTGCAGGGTCGGGGCACCGCCACCTCTCTGGGTGACCTGTGCCAGTCTGTACTTTGAATTACCACTAATGGTAACATCAGAAAGCAAGGCAGAGGACGGATGGAAGAGAATGGGGACAGTCTGATTTGAGCTCAAGGTTCAGTGAATGGGAACTCTTGTGATTTGATTCTCTGCTTCAAGTATCTTCATCAGAGTGTAGACAACAAGGTGCTGGGGACTGTCCCTTTCACCAAGCTGCAAGAGACGTGTGGGGAGGAAGAGGAAGGCGGGTCCCTGCAGAGAGCAGGGCTGTTTCTCATCCCAGTGCAAACACCTCAGCAGCACCCAGCTTCCCCCGTCCTGCCTCCCCCCCCCGC
Source organism: Pavo muticus (assembly GCA_016647715.1). Classification (NCBI taxonomy): domain Eukaryota; kingdom Metazoa; phylum Chordata; class Aves; order Galliformes; family Phasianidae; genus Pavo; species Pavo muticus. The sequence continues at coordinate 28,557 of JACDJE010000651.1, read as the reverse complement.
CGCAGCTCACGCATGCCGGCTGCTGGCTGCTGCTCCCGCTGAGCACAGCCTCCCCCCGTGCCCTGGGAGGGGGAGCGGGCTGCGAACAGAAACGCCTTGCGTCAGCGCGATCCTTCTGACCCGACCCCCCCAGCCGAGACTTCTCTCGAGATTAAACTCATCTCGCTGATGCTGAACTCCTGCTGCCGCTCTCGACCCCTTTCTCCCCGCTTCAGAGCCGCCCACGTGAAGGCTGGGGGTGTCTCGCCGCAGCCCTGCGTGTGACCCCCCCGCCGTCCCTCGCTCCCCAGCAGCTCCATCACTCCTGCGACGTGCGGGCTCTCGGCTCCCAGCGGACCCCGTCTCTTAGCAACGTGGTGCCCGGGAGGCAGATGCTGCGCACGCGGCTGCTCCATGCGTGCGTGGGGCTGCGCGCAGGGCAGAGGGCAGCTGCTGCCTGCGGGGAGGGGGCTGCGTGCCCCCATCTCTTTGTTACCCAGCCCTGGGATGGGAGGGGTGCAGGGGGGAGAGTGGGGGTTGTGCATGGGGCCAAATCAGTGACCACTGCCCCATGTTCTGAGGCCCTGGAGTGTGCCCAGAGAAGGGCACAGAGCTGTGAAGGGTCTGGAGCACCACTCCTATGGCGAGCAGCTGAGGGAACGGGGGATGTTCAGTCTGGAGCAGAGGAGGCACAGGGGAACCTCATTGTCCTCTGCAGTTCCTTGATAGGAGGTAATGACAAGGGGGGTTCTAGCCTCTGCTGCCCGGTAACAGTGATAGGATGAGAGGTGATGGCCTCATGTTGTGCCAGGGAGGTTCAGGCTGGATATTCGGAAACATCTCTTCTCTGAGAGAGTGACAATGCATTGGCATGGGCTGCCCAGGGAGGTGGTGGAGGCACCGACCCTGGAAGTGTTCCATATAAGGGACATAGTCAGTGGATGTGGTGGGTGGGTTGGGGTTGGCCTCGGTGATCTCAGAGGTCTTTTCCAACCGTAATGATTCCATGATTCAGTGTCCAGGCAATGTGCTCCGATGGCAGCTTGCAGAGCTCAGGTGCCTCTGGAAAGCAGCAGCACCTCGGGGCTGCACTAACACCATCCCACAGCTGGCAGGGCCCTGAGGAGCACTTGCACTCCCGTGCTCCATGCAAGCTGTGGGGATGAGCACAGGATCACACCAGCCCCGTCACCGGGTGCAGCCACGCTGTGAGCACCGCTGCTGGCACTGGGCACAACGAGAGCACGGCAGGCCCGGCAGCTTACTGAGCACCACTGCTCCAGAACCAGCTGGGAACACTCGGTGCATGCTGGGGGCCGCATCGCCCCGCAAACCGCCACAGAGGCCCCGGAGAGCGTCAGGGCCGTGTGGCGCGGCCGCCCCGGGAGCTGAGACGCCGCCACTGCGCCGCTCTCTGCGCGCTCTCCGCGCGGAGCCGCGGCCGCCGTCCCCGCCGTCCATGCCCGCCGCTCTCTGCCTGCCGGTGGCAGCGGGCGCGAGGTGCAGCGCGGCCGCCAGGGGGCGCCAAAGTGCGGCGGCGGCGGGCCG
>JACDJE010000651.1:0-26957 GCA_016647715.1 Pavo muticus | reverse complement strand
GGGAGCGGGCGCTCCGCACTGGCAGCGCCGGGGCCGGGACTCGCGGAGCGGCGCCCCATGGCGCGGAGGGGTCCGGCGCCCCACGGGAGGCGGGGACGTGGCGGCGGGGTGAGTGCGCGGCCCCGGGACAACGGAGCTCGGGGCGGGCGGCGCGGAGCCGACGGAGTGGGGGGAGCGGGCTGCGGTCCCGCCACCTCCCGCCCTATCCGATCCGGGGGGCAGCGTGCCCCGAACCGTCCCTCGTAGCTCCGTCCGGCTGCGGCCCGGGACAGGTTGGTGAGCACGAGGCGTGGTCTCAGTGAGCCGCTGTTGTCCCCAGAGCCGGAGCCCGGAGCTCCTGCCCCGGGGCGTGTTCCCCCGTGATGCTTTCAGGCCTCACCAGCTGGCGGCTGCTGGCGGCGCTGTCAGTGCCGGGATGCCGCTGCCGTGCGGAGCTCTTCTCGTGCCCGGTTCCCTGCACCGTGCTGCCGGCCCCTGCGGGTGGTGCTCGCGGGAGCGGCGCTGAGCTCTCTTAGGACCGGGCACAGCTCCGGGTCGGAGCTCTGCGTCTGCTTTCACTTCTTTGCTGACAGGTAAAGGGAGGCAGGTCCCGAGATATCAGAACATTCAATAAACTTGGTCGATTTTCCTAATATTTTTTGCTAAAATAAAGTGAGGTCGCCCCCCACCAGCTGTGGGCACCGCCAGGGATGGAGCACCCGCAGCACTCTGGGCAGCTGTGGTTGGCAGCATGATGGGCTCAGGCACATCTGTGCTGGAGGTGGGGGCCCGGCAGGTCACATACCCCTGGCTGCACGGGGGGGAGGCTGTGGTGGTTCCCCCAGCTGGCTGTGGCCCACCCATGGCTGGTGGCCCCGGGCTGCTTTTGGTCTGAGTTGAAAGGAATGCACCGCTCCTGGCAGAGAGAGCCCAGCTCTGACGGGCTCACAGCTTTCTGCAAAGGAAAGTTCCCTGCAAGCCTGGATGTTTCCTGCTGCCTCCTTTGAGCAGCAACAATCAGGGAACAGTGTTTTGAACTCTGTCCTGAGACCTGGTGCTCTGGGTTTCCGTTCCAGCATGAGATCCTAAGCCAAAAAAACTGCCTGTCCTGCCAAGGCCAACACAAAGCCCGGCCCTGGAGCGGCCGGTCAGCAGTGTGGCATTAACTCCTCTGCAAAATGCAGCCAGGCCCCTTTGATGTGCCTGCTATCTGTGGCCTTTTCTTTCTTGTTTCTTCTTTAGAGAGCCATCGCCTGGCACAGCCACAGCCTGCTGGCTGGTGGTGGCTTGCAGAGCTTTTGAAGATGCTAACACAAGTGCAGTGCTAACGGGATGCCCGTGTCACTTCTTTGTCATGTCCTCTGAACAGTGCCCTGCTGGTGGGCTGGGAATGTGGCTGGGGCAAGGCACTGGGGCTCATGGAGCAGAGGTGGGGGGGGCTTTGGCACAGTGTGAGGGCTGTCCGAGGGAGAGGGAGAGCCGCTCTTCTCAGGGAACGCCTGTCCCAGGTGCAGCATGCTTCATGCCTGCTCCTTCGGTGTGTGTGTGGACAAGCTGTCTCCTCTGTGTTTGCTCCTGCTGTGGTGACCAGATGTCCTACTCTTTAGTGATGTTGTCCTACTTTCAAGTAGGTTAATCTATTTTTGCCTGGCCCAGAGTGTTGGACCGTCCTTTGCCGTGACTTTGCCTTTCTGTGTGTCCTGTGCCTGGTGGAAGATCTGCAGGTCATGATCCTGAGCAGCACGTGTGGTCCTCCTTTGGTCTGTGTCTGGCCTCGCACAGCGGTCAGCCTGCTTGCTGCTGTGAGAGGTGCTTGCACCCTGGGTGTCCGTGCCTGCCTTCTGCATTAAGTGCTGGAGGACCTCAGAGGGATGGGTTGTGCTTCCAACTTGCTCTCAGGGCCTGAGTGTCCTCTGGCCATCGTGTGACACTGGTTTTTCTTGTTTGCATGCCTAGTCTTCAAGTGCCTGTGCTCCCGGGGTCTGGAAGAACCATGAGAGCTGGGAAGGAAAGAAGGACTTGTTGGGCCACGAGTGAGGCTGGAGCCTTGGCCTGTAACTGGAAACTGAAGGCAGGTTGAAGCCTAGACACTGCAGGGAATGACTTTGCATCTCACAAGCCTTGCTCCAGAAATAGCTTGTCTTTGGCGTGCAAGCCGCTGCTAATGCTGATCTGTCACTGTCTGGCTCTTCCTAACCACTTGTTTGGCTTGAAGTTAAAACCTGTAGATTCTTGTTCATGCTAGCAATGACACAATGAAGTCTGCACTGTGATGGGTCTCTGAGCAACCCATGTGCCCTGGAAGGGCTGAAAGGATGCAGTCGTGAAAAAAGACCATGGAGCTGAGCTCATCTGCAAGACAGCGGTACTGTGGATGGGCTTGGAGGAAAGCGTGAGCATCCAGGGTGGAAGCTGAGGGCTGATGAGCTTTGGACCATGTCTGTGGTTTATTTATAGCCTGCCAAGCAATCTCAGGCAGTCAGTGAGGGTTAAGGCATCTCCTGTCCTGGGTTGACAGTACAGATCCAATTAGGCATGAAAGCCTCTAATTATTTGTCCCGAACTGCTCCGGTGGTAACCAAGGCTCTGCTATCTCCTTCCTTTGTCTGTGTCCCAGCTGGAAATGCCCCAGTGTCCCCACATCTAGAGCAGCAAGCGTGGTGTGTGAGCAGAGTCAGCACAACCTAATCAGAGGAGACAGGCCCGTGAGTTAATGAGGGGATGGACCTGCTTCGTTAACTTTAGGGAACTCTCTAAGCCCCGTCTTGACAAAGGACCGAGGTTATGCGTGGCTGAGATAAGACCCATGTGATGGTGGCTGTGGTGGGAGCTGGGTGGGGGGGCTGTGCTGCAAGGAGGGAGGGGACGGCTGGCAGAAGGGATTGGTAAGCAGAATTGTGCAAGGCAGGCGTGCTCCTCTCAAACGGAAGGCTGGACACATTTTGAACCAAAAATTTATACAAACAATATCTGTCTCCTGTGTGAGGGGTCAGCTGAGTGTTTCTGCCGTTCTTTCCAGGTCACAGGGTCCCACAAAATGGGTGTTCTGCTGCCTTGAAGTGCTGCCCGAAGGCACGCCGTGCCCTTGTTCGCAGTTTCCACGTGCAGGATTTCTCTTTGTGTAGGCAGTCCTGCAGGCAGAGCCTTCTGCTTGCACTGTGCCCTGGAGAAGGGGACGCGGGGTCAGTTCTGAGGGTGCATCCCTGGTGGCCATGCTGATGGAGCACTGTGACTGAGCGTAGTGCTTCTCCCTGACTTCCAACCAAGAGACATGCAAACAGGACCTGTCTCTGCCAAGGAAAGTGCCCATCCAGCAAGGCTAGGAAGCAGCTGACACATCCTTCAAACCTCTTGGTGTCCTTCCGCCGTGGGCCAGAGGTGTGTGTGCCAAGTTCAGAGCAGAGAGCTTCCTGCATGCAAATGGGGACGAGGAGGGTGGGCTCTTAAAGCACAAAAACTGTTTCTTTTCTGCCCACTTAGAAAGCGGAGATATTGAATTTTAAACAGCAAAGACAAAACTGCCGAAGAAGCCTCTTCTGTGCTTGCCTGGTGAAGTCACTGATCTCAGTGGTGGGGGATCCAGGAAGATGCCAGAAGTTGGCCTTATTAATGACTCTGTTGTTGTCTGCTCCAGTTTGTTGGTCTTCGCTGTGGGAGACGGTTTGTCAAAGTGACAGCTCTTTTCCCTGCAGAAGCTTCCCTGTGAGCTCCCCGTGGGCAGGTCAGGCTGTTCCTTACTGCATGGCCGCAGTTCCTGGAGGGAACTCTGGTGCTGGCCTCAGAGCAGCGCTGGCATCATGGGCTGGGCCCAGGTGCTCTGGGTCCACCATGGTCGTCCCAGACAGGGATGTAGCTGCGCTCTGGTGCACGTCTTCTGCCCAGGACCTTCAGCACCCAGCAAAACGGCTCTGCGGTTGCTTTTCTCTGCACACCCCTGTTTCCCATCCCAAGCTCAGAGCATCAGGCCCTCTTGCCTGCATTTTTCTCCTTGAACCACTTAGTTTTAAAATAGAGCAATTATCTCCCTTCAGAAAGGAGCTTATTCTTTCCAATCTAGGGCAGTTTGACAGCACAGCAATCCATGCAGCTCTCTTTGGGAGCACGATTGCATTCCCAGCATGGTGCCACATGGCTGTGCTCACAGGGAACGAGGTCACATCGGGGCTTAGGATGAGCTTGGGCCAGGGGCTCTGGCCTGGCTCTTTGGCAGCAATGCCATCAATGATCCCAAGGCTGAATTCTGCCAGTGCTTCCCAGTCTCCATAGCCAAGCCTCGCACCATGCAGGCTCTCTAGATGGAGAAGCTTACCTTGTCTGTGGATCTATGTGATAAAATAGCAGAGATCTTCAGTTTTTGCCTATGCATGTATCAACAAGGGATAGACCTGCTGGGCTGGCATAGGCTCTGGGAGGAGTCCTGAACTCACAGAGTCCCAGCAGCCCAGAATGGCTTGGTTTGGAAGGGACCTCAAAGATCGCTTAGTTCCAATGCCTGTGCGGTGAGGAGGGACCAGCCTTTACGTAGGTCACTGCTCACAGAGGCTTCTCCAACCTGCTCCTGAAATCCCTGCCCATCACCCATATGTCTTCCACAGTATTGGGAGTTTACTGTGATTTGGGATGTGCTATTACTTCTGGAATTAAATGCTGGACACCTGCGGGACCCTTTGCAGAAGCTTGGTGTAGTGATGAGCTCAGTAATGGAGCGGATTCTGCCAGCATCAGCTGCCGTGCTGGCGGCGGTGGGAAAGGTTTACATCCTCACATTATGTAGATCTCCTAATCTCCTCCGTCTTGGGATCCTTCTGCTGTCTCACAAGTCTACATCCTGCTGTTGTTTAATTAAAGAATAAGCAGAAAAGTATTCTCAAGGAAAATGAAGCTGTTTTATTCTTCATGTGTCCTTGATGTCCTTCTGACGTCTTGTCTGAGGACAACAGCTTTAAGCCCTGAATCTGAATGTGTGTCTTGCAAAGCCCATCATGTTAATTGAGAACAAAGCCATGGAACACTGAATGTCCCATGCCAAGCAGACTGGTCATGATGTCAGAGAGGAATGATGCATTTTTTCCCCCTTCACCACCAGTGGTCTGTGAGGCTCTGGTGATGTGGCTGCAGCTCATGTTCAGCTTCATCTTTTGAGCTTTGTGTACCTGTCCTAAGTCAGCTGCCGCAGTAACCACAGCCCTTACTGTGCTGTGACATATGGGCAGGAGAACCAATGGAAGGTCTACACAGTGCGTCCAAAGTCATGTGGAAAGGTGACATTAATGGTTATTTTCAGCATAGCAGAGAAGTTGAAGGGCAAGTGAACTAAAAGCTGGAACCAGAAGTATATAAGACATGCCTTTTAACAGAGAGTATTTAACCATGGGCACAACACCAGGTCACTTGTCTTCCAGCTGAGCGTTTTGTCTTTTCAGTGATGCTGGAGCTGCAATGTACAAGTTGGGGGCCTGCCGAGGAATCCCAGGTGAGCTCTGAGGCACCATGAAATACGTCCGTCTGGGCTTGACGAACCTCGAGATGCCAGAGCAGTCCTGGGGAGGAGATGGACAGAGACTCCATATTGCTTGAGTCGGCAGAGCTGCTGTATCCAGTGGCTTTGAGTAAGTCATGGAAGAAAAAATTGAAATACAGTTTGTTCGACGTTGGACCTTCCGAATGTCTTCCATTAGAACATTGTAAAGCACCACCGTCTTCAAGCCCACCCCAGGTGGCTGACTCAAGCCAAGCTCTGGAAGCCCTCAGGGTAGGACCCAAGGCCCAAGCTTCCATAGCCACCCTGTTAGTGGATCTCTTTGGATTTAAGGCACGGCCCAAATGAGGAGGTGTTTCCCACGCAGGACAGACAGACCAGGAGGAATGGGGCTCGGCTGCTTTGGACTTCCCTGCAGAAGTGGACAGCCTTCCCACAGCAGCTCGTAAGACCCCAGCTGCATGCAGCGTTCAGCCCACCAGCATTGTATGCTGAATTACTCCATTGCTGTGGAATAAATGCAGTGGTACAGATCCAGCCATGGCTTTGCTAATGCCTGGAGGCAGGTTGATGTCAGTCTTTTGCTTGGCGTCTGCCATCTGTAGCATCTTTGACCAAGGCAGAGGAGTGTTCGTGGATTAAGCTCCGCTACACTCCTACACTGGGTGAACTCAGTGGCGTTATGTATTTGTCATACTGGAAACTGACGTTTGCAGAGGTGAAGTGAGTTGGTGAGGATCTTTGAGGGAGCCAGAGCTGTGGGGAGGGAGAGGAGGAGAGCCCAGGAATGCCATCAGGCCACATTGCAATGGGCCATGTTGTGCCCTGAGAACACCTGCCCAGTACTGGGCCTAACGGGAGGTTTGCAAACAGGAGACAGCAGGGATTGAACCTGACATCCCATGAGATTGCTCTTCTCTTGCGCCCTGGTTTACCAGTGGGCACCTCTTCCGTTTTGCACATAACGCAACCGATTGTATAAATATTTAGTCACCCTGTTGGGAACATTAATTATAAATAGACACGAAGCTTCTGAAAGCTGCCTGTAGGCCTGGACACCCAATTTTCATTAATTTTAATGAGATCCAGACGTCCATATCCCATTCGTTGGCCTTGAGTGTCTCGAGCAGGAGCTGACGCCCCACCCGCCTGGATTTGCAAAACCATTACAAATGCTGCAGATCCCGAGTTGCCCTCGTGCCGTGCCATTGTTCTCTGCTGAGGATGGCTGGCTGGGCGCTTCAGAAGTATTCATAATAAGTTCATCTAATCCATCCTGTTAGTGCTCTTCCTCTGCCTTCCACCAGTGCTCCGTGCCAGCCCCCAGCCTGTGTGGTTTTTGATGGGGAGGCTTTGATGCTTGAAAGTGGCAGCTGCGCAGAGCAGGTCTGAATGGAATGATTGAATTATCTGACTGATTAAAAATGTGCTGCGGCTCGGAAGATCTGACAGTGAATATTCGCTTCGGCGGCTGACACGGGAGAGAGCGCGTGCACATAGCATGTGTGTGTGTGCATTAAAAAGGGGGAAGGAGACAGGCACCCAGAGCCGCCTGCAGCGGCAGCTTCTTAAGCTTAGCATCCTTTCCAAAGCTCCAGATCTTCTGCGTGATGCTCGGCAAGAGCTAAAACTCAGGGTAGTTGTGGAGATAATGATTACTTAGATAGACGTCAGCGGTGATTTAGGAAATCGAAATTGAGTTAAAAGGTAGAGCAGGCTGGGAACTACTTACCCGCTTCCCTGCTCCGTATGGACCTGTGGCTGAGGACTGATAAGCTGCTGCTGAAAACACAGCTCCCATCCCCTGGGCAGTGGATGTGCCCGGTGGGAAGGGCTGCGGCGGTGTGAGGATGGAGGCAGGGTGGCTGTGGCCTTGCTGCTGTCAGTGATGGGAGCTGCAGCTGTGCTGGTGCATGAGGGGTAGCAGCTGCCTCTCCAGGCATATCTCAGCTTCCTTCCCAGTCCCCATGCAGTGAATTGTCCCTTCCTGGTGCCTCACCGAAATTCAGCGCTGCTAGAACGTAAGCAGAAATCTTGAAGTGAAATGAACAAAGATATAAAGTAAAAGTGTTTCTTCATTAATGAAATGCATTTTATCAGCTCAAGCAGTTGGCACATTGGTGGGAGAGTTTTGTACGGGGGAAAAAGATGAAGTTGTGAAGGTTACAGCTGTAGTTCTTCATTGCGGAAGGTCTTGTGCTGATAGTTTACTGAAATTGATTTTTTCTTAAGTTGTTTAACTGCTCTTCATCTCTACTTGCAGGAGATTATGATCTTCTTCTGCCTCCCAGCTCAAAAGAGATGAGGCATTAGGCTATAACTAATTGCTTCATCAGAAATAATTTTGGTTTAGTCTCAGTGCAGCCACCCAGTGAGTTGTTCCTTGTCCCCTTCTGCTGCACTCACTGCAGTGATGTTCACTATCTGTGATGGCTTCAGCCGCATCGCTTCGTGGCCCCTGTCCCAGTTCCAGTGGTCATTTCAGCAAGATAAGTGCTACGCCCTCAGCAGCCCTAAGGGCACACGTAGCTCGTGTCATTCCATGGGATCTGTGTGTCATCTCCCCGTCAGCTCCACACAGTGCCCTTCCTATTCAATCCGCAGCGGCAAGCGGCGGTGTGCCAAGCAGGGAGGGTCCCCCTGCATAGCTGCAAGCCTTCGTGCAATGCAGCACTCTGCTGGCTGTGGGAACCCCTCACCCTCAGCACTTCTGCTCCCCATCTCTCCCAGTCAGGTCCCAGCTCCTGTGTTTGTGGAACCTCCCATCATTGAGGGTGATCCCTTCCCACTGTTTTCAAGCTTTCACTCATAGACGATAGAATGCAAATCAAGTTTATCGTTCCAGAATTGGCTTTTAATCTTTCTTCCTCAATTGGACGTCTTTGAAAATTAGAGCCATTGCTCCTAGGCTGGATCCAGACTGACAACCTCCACGTGCCTTAAGGGTGCTGACAGGTAACTGAACCAACATCACCAGTGGGTAGAAAGGAGATGGTGCTGCCATGGTGTACGTCGATGCCATGTGCTTGGGTCACAGCCTGGCAGCTCCTGCCAGAGGGCCGGACACAGCTCCCCAAAACAGCTTCAGTCCAAAGCGAAGGAAAATCCATGTTTGCAGAATGGCTCTTCAGCCTCAGGGGCTGAAGTTGCAGCACTTGTGCTGCTGCCAATAGCATGGCCCCAGAGTTTATAAAAGTGATGGGTGATAATTTTCTGTTATCAAAAGTGTTGCGGTGAATGGGTATAACTCTGTATGAGACCTCAGCCTGACAGATGAAGGTGAATTGATTACTGAACTCAGAATTAATGATTGATTAAATGACCTAATTGCATTTGTTATGAGCCTAATGTAGATCCTGAATTGATGACACATATGCAAGGCACTGAAGAGTGGTCAGTTTTCCTACACTGAGAACAAGGAATGGTTGGAGAAGAACTTGAACAGAATAACTTGTGATAAAGAAGGGTTGTTAGGAGAACTTTGATAGAAGCTGTCTCCTCCCCAGCATGCACAGGATTTTGCAGCTATCAGAGATATTCTGAGCTAACAGTCTGTCATAGTTAAGGAAGACAAAAGCAGCAATAATAATAGTAATAAAAAAGAAAAGAAAAAGCAGGGATTTGGTAATAAAAGCTATGAATTAGCTGTTAGGCAATGCAGAGAACTGGAAGGCTAACTGGAAAGCGCAGTCAATGGAAATTATGTTTACTAGTGTTAAGAACTATAAGTGAGCATGCATGTATGTATTTATATGCATGTATGTCCAGAAGAAGATAAATGCTGTAGGTTGTTGTGGGTATCAGAGCCCTCTGCAGCACCCAGCGGGGCCGGAGCTGCCTCCCCTCCCATCTGGCTGCTTCACAGTGTCTGGTACAGGGTCTGAGAGTTGGTGAGTCCCAGCTGGAAGTACAAAGGTTTTGCTGTGAAAAAACAGCCGTGGGAGGATGCAAACATTTGCAGTGTTTTTGTAGAAAAAAAATTGAGGAGAAGGCTGCACAGCCCCCAGAAGTGTCCTTGTGTGCTGTGAGTGCCATGAGCTGGGCACGGCTGGAAAACTGCCTGCTGGAGGGTTGCTGAGATGTGGGTGCTGAACTGCGGCGAAGGTGGTTCTTGAATTGCCAGGGGAGGTCAGCAGGGCCTGCAGGCAGCAGGTGGGTAGACCTGGCTTCTCCATGCTGGTCAGAGAAGCCTTGTAGAGAGCTCGAGTTTATCAATGCATCCCATAGAGGTGCAGTGTCAGGACCACAAACTCCCATCGTTCACCCGATGCTTGCTCCCATCAGCCTGGCTGGAGTGTCCCATGCTGTGCAGAGAGCTGCCAGTTAACTTCCATGCCCGCTGTGTGGTCTGCAGCGTTCAGCTCCGCTGCCTGCAGTCCCTGTAATGCTCCCAGAGGTGCTCCCATTGCTTGGGGCTTGAGGGGTGGGCCTGGTGTCGGTGTGGAAGGAAGGCAGCCCCTCCCAGAGACTGCTCCCTTCCCCAAAGAGCCCACGTCACAGCTGGCAAGCAGCATCTGCGCTGTTCACACGCGGGGCAGCTGGACAGCATGTCCAACACCATTACAGTTTAGGAGTTTTCTTAATTCTAAAAAATGTGATGACATATGCAAGGCATGTAACAGAGATCTGCAGACAGTCCAGAAAAGCTTGGGTTCTCTCTTACTGCAGTGCACTACAGCTGATAAGGACAAGCCCAGCACCCCACGGGACGCAGGGAGGTTCCTCCCTGAGCCCAGCTGTCGGTGTGCTCATTGCCAGGAGCAGTGATTGATAACCCAGTTATTTGCAGCCTCACTTGTGCACATATTCTTAGAAACAAGAACCTTGTTTTCTCATGCTGCAAATGTTGCTTCTTAGGACCGGCTGCGCAGAAATTGGATTTTGCTACTTGCCTTCAGACCCGAACCGTACAACAGGCTGATGAATATTGATCATGCTTTCTTTCTTCTTTTTTTCACTCTGTTAAAGCTCTCAAACCTGATAATTGGTAGATTACAAATACATTAGAATTGATCCGAGAGAGGAGCGGGACAGAGTTCTGTGATAGTGTGAGGGGAAGGAACCCAAGGGAGGTTAGCAGCCCCACACCCAGACCTGTCCCTGTCTGTGCTGCCGGCCCCACGCCGTGTGCCTGTCCTGCACAGATCCCTTTGTTCACACGTGGGTCTGTTGGACAACTCCTGGCTGTAGCTGCAGGGTGGCTCATTACATGGTTCATTACCGCGGCCATCCCTGGCACACAACCCCAGTGCTGTGCTGCGGGTATCCCAGCTGGAAGCGTATCCGGCCGTGTTCTGCTGAGCTGCTCCAGGACATGACTTCGTCGAGGGGCTGTGCTTTGGTGTTTGGATGCATTGCTATAGATCGTAATGATATTTTAAATTCAAGATGTTGGGGATTTGTTTGCTTATTCAGCAGCGTGCTCTCTGGAGCGAGCGTTCCAGGTCCAGGGAGTGGTTTTCTTCAGGGAATCGTGGAGCACGTCTTCGGGAGTGACCCCAAACCCTTCCTCCCTGCTCACAAGTCCAGCCACATGTGTGGCAGCCCTCGGCCCACTGTGAGCTGTCAAGGGGGGAAGAAGGCGTGTGGGGCACAGAGCTGAGGCAGGCAGCCATAGTGGCCTGCCATGGGCTGTGCATGGCAAGAGGCTGTAAAGAGGTCTTGTGGTGCAGCGTGCTTGCGTCGAGCTGGGAAGGAACTGGCCGAGACCCAGAAAGCCCTGACCTGAGTGCCTATGGAAGCCTGGGTCGCTGCAGCCACCAGCTGTCTGCAGAGACAGGGGTGGAGCACACAGAGCAGGGGAAGTGCTGTGTCCCCATGCCCCTCCAACCCACCCTGCATCACCAGCCGTGCTGCTGAGCCAGGTGCCTCTGCTAGTGTATAGATAAAACCATTGCCTTTGCACACAAGGGCTGTCACAAGGGAGATGTGTCAACCTTGCTAAAGAAATTCCCAGTGATGGTGAGCAGGCACGTGGCCTGACCCTCCATGGTGGGGGAGCGGGCAGCTCTGGAGTGAGATCAGCACACGAGCACGAGGTGGGCACACGAGCAGTCCTGCTACTGAAGGCAGCGGGGATGGGATGGGGAAGGGATATAATGAGGTGGGATGGGCTCAGATGGAATGAGATGGGACAGAGTGGGATGGGATGGGGCTGCAGCCCAGTGATTAGCAGGGTGCAGATCCATCTGACCTGCAGCATGGAGGTCTGCACCAGGGTGGGTCCTGCAGGCATTTCCAGCTCTGCACGTTTGTGCATGGAAGTGTGCCGTTGTAAAAGTCACTGTGTGTATTTGGCAGGATTTCAAGCCAAAACTTCAAGCCAGTCCGAGCCTGACGGGTGGTGATTTGCTGGCAGGGAGCAGACCTGGTCCCCCCAGGCTTTGCAGGGTGCTTGTGGGAGGATGTCCCCAGCGCCCCAGGGCCACTGACAGCATCTGCGAGGGCCGAGCGCAGCCTCCCAGCCCCCAGCAGCCCTGCTCCTGCCCTGCTCCTGCGGGGCTTTTCTTCCACCCTTTCGCTGGGTCCATTCACCATCGCTCCCTGCCTCCTCCCCCTCTCTGTCCCTCCCACCCTGCACGTTGGATTCCGAGCAGTCTCTTGACACCTTGAGGGAAGGCTGGGAGGTGTAACCACTGCCGGCGAGAGGAGAGCGGGAGGGAAAGGAGAAGGAAGCCAGTAACAGGGAGGTCTAGGAAGGTGGCGGAGGGGGAGGGATGGGGCCACTCCTCCGTCTGTGGGGCTGCAGATTATTTTGCATGGATTGTTGAAGAGAAAAGGAGCTACATTTGTGGAGGGACTAAAAAATAAACAGCTCGTTGCTTGGGTAAGTAGGAATGCAAGCTCTCCTGCTCTCATTGTCATGCAGCACATCGATCCCCCTCCTATTTCGTTTAATTTTACCGGTTTTGATTCCTGTTCGGATTATCTGATGCATCAGCTGGGTGCTTTGGTTGCTGGAGATCGACTCGTCCTGATGTGTGTGTGTGTGTGTGCATGAGGAGAGATGCCCGTTCTCGGGATGTACATGGACACATTTTTCCAGCTCTCGGTGTGGCGTCTCGTCGGGGATGTTACACTACAGCCGGTGTGCGCTGCTCCTGCTTTTAAAATCGGTTCATCCACCCGTTTATTGGAACAGCAAGGCTGTTGGGCAGCTGGAGATTAAGGGGGGCTGTTTAATTACAGCCCTCACTCGTTGGGGGCTTCCCGGCTTTCTCCCCAGCCTGACGCGCTCAGCATTATGTTTTATAACAAAGCTACATTTAAAGATCAATTCGGCAGCGGTTATTGCATCCAAATTACATGGTTGTCATGGAGATGGTACAGAGAAGCTGAAGTGATATGACTGCATCTGGATGGAGCGGGGCCGCGCCAGATCCTGCCTTGCCTCCCGTGCCTTTTTGTCTGCGCTAGGTTACGATTGCTTTTAATCTTGAATGAGGCAGCACCGTATTAGAGGATTTAGAGGTCGAGCTGCTGCGAGGGGTGTGTGCTGGCCCCTCCAGCACCGTGTTATTATCGTAATTGTTGTATTAGCGTTTGCGTCTCCCTGATTTTTTTTCTGCAAGCCTGGGGAGGGGGATGGCAGAGGAAGGACGGGTGGTCTTCCCAGCACAGCCAGGGCTGGAGCACTTTCTTGGAGATACCTGCCATGCCCACACCTCCCTGCTGCCTTCCATCCTAGGGGACAAAAGAGAAGGGATTCTCTGCTTTTGGCCACGTTTCTCTTCCATTTTCCTGCCTTAACTTTTGTAATACGAGGAGCTGGTCAGCTGCCTGTCTCTACATTGGGGGGATGGCATTTGATTTTTGTTATTATATTCGTTTCCTTTGCAAGAGGTAATGTGGATGTGTTGGCAGTTGGGAAAGAAAATCCATAATTTATGAGAAAGAAATTTTCCTGCCTAAGGCTAGCTGGAATACAAAGCATATATCTGTGGGAAGGGCATGTTATATGCTACAGATGTGTGTTTCTCTAGTGGCTGGGACTAAATCACAGCATTGTGCTCATCTTCATTATTTTGGGTGTTAGACTGGCTTTAGTCAATATTTAATCTGGGCTCATTGTGTGCTTACAGAATAAACGTGTAATTTGGAGCCTAACTTTACATCTATAAAATGCTTCGGGGACGTGTGTGGCATTGTCTTCATAAACGCGATTTCACCCTTCTCTGTAAGGCCAAGGCTATTGTGGGGATGTAAATACAGCAAGAGGCATTGGTGGAAACAAGCCCATCAGAACGGCAGTGTTTCTCTAATTGTATCACTAAACATAAGAGAGAATTAATTACTAGGATAAACAGAGCTGTGTAGCTGTTGGATCAGGGTAGTATTTCCATGGAGTTCCAGGCCTGCATTGTAGTAGCTGGCATTTTGGCTTAAATTCCTCCCATGCCAGTAGATAATGTTTATAGCCAGGAGGGTAGCATATTATCATTAGATATTTTTGTATCAAAAATATGCTGAATCCCCACATCCTCATCAGATTGTCCGTTATAAGTGCTGCAGAGTGTGTGGTGCGGCCAGGGTTTCCCTTAACCTGATTTTTCCTGGAGAAGTCCAAGCAAACAATGGATAAAGTCTGAAAGTGGATGGCTGAGCCCTGAGGGGAAGTCGGAGAGATGGCTGATTCACAAAATGAATGTGAATCGCTCTCATTTTCTTTTCTCACTACAAGTTCAGCACAGAGATGAACTGGGTGGGTTTCCCTGAAGATCCCCTTGGACCCCCCACTAGTGCTGCGCGCTGCTCATCCCCCACATGTAGTACCCTGTGCTGCTTCAGCCCACAGCCCCCTCGCACCTGACACATTCTGTCCCCTTCCTCCGTGAGTTTTCTCACTGCTGCAGATCCCTCCATCCCATACTGCTGCAGGCTTCAGCCCACGGTGGGGTTTGCTGCTGCCACCAAAGTGCTGGGGCTGGGCAGTGGTTCCTGCTGGGGGAACGGCTGTGTGGAACTGGTGTAATCAGTCGCTGGAGTGGGTGGTGCTGCCCACAGCCACATCTCTGGAGGCCCACTGAGCTCTGCTGGTGGCCAACACCGTGCTATAGAGACGTCTCCTTGTCTTACCTCCCCCAGCCTTCCACCCTTTGCTGAGGGTGAAAAATCCTCCTCCCCCTTTTGGCCGGGCAGTGTCATTCCCAGAGATGTGCTGGGACCAGGCCCATGCGAGGGGCCCTGTCCGGGCTCTCAGTTGTTAGATGGGTCCAAATGAGTCATGCCTTCTGCACATGATGCTGATGGTGGTTCTCCATGGCAATTGCAGCAGAGGAATCACAGGTTAGAGGGGCAGGTCTGACTCCCTCCCATGCTGGGGGACAGGCCCTTGTCAGCCCGGACAGGTGCTTCATCCTCACTGCCGTGCCATCCTCAGGGCTGAGTGGCTGAGGTCTCAGGGCGGTTCTTCCCTGGCCCTAGGCAGTGCCTGGTGATCACTCCTTCCTATCTGGCCTGGTCCCTTCACATTCTGGGTGTTCCTGATGTGCTCCTTCTCCTCTGAGCTGGCCCTTCTGGGTTCTCCTCACTGCGTTTTCGGGACTGAAGAGCTCACAGCTGGACTGGGTGGCCTGTATGCTCCCTTCCAGCCGTGCAGCTGAGCTCCTCATCTCTCTGGCACTTTTCTCTGGCTCTGCGATGGAGACCTGGAACCCTTCTCCTCAAAAGACAGAGCCTGCTGGTCCGCATTAGGAAAGCGAGCCCCAGCTCTCCCTTTTAGTGGGGCTGGAGCATGTGCCTCTGAGCTCTCCTGATGAGCATCAAGCAGGAGAGCTCACATCAGACCCGGGGACTGACAGGTTTGTGGTTCACCAACCACATTCTGGAAAGCCCAGAGAAAGCAGTCTGAGATCAGCCACCTCTCTAGCTCCTCCTCCCCGCTGTGATAGTTCTCGCGTTTTTTTTAATCCAGCTGATGTTCTGTGATTTCAGCACAAGTGCATCACAAGTCTAGGTAGGATTTATCTGACCTATAATTGCAATTTCTGTCCAATGAACAATTTTTCCAAAAAATTTCACATGGCTCTAGGAAAGAGCTTCACTGAGATGGAGAGAGAATCCCTGGAGCTGCCTTCCTGCCTCTCTCCAGCTCCTGCCCAGAGCTGGATCGTCTGGGGCCAGCTCAGGGGACACCAATGTGATGCTCTGTATGTACTTCTCATCTGCTTCAGGAATTTTCTCTGCATTTGGGGGCACAAAGAGTGGAAGTGGATGGAGCTGCACTGGGATCCCAGAAATTGGGGCACTTTCTAGGAACAAAAGCAAGGTGATGGACAGAACCAAGGTGATGGACACAGCCTGTCCAAGCAGGACACAGAGAGGAGCAGAGCTGCTTTCTGACCAGAAGGTGATACAGGATGCAAGGGATTCTGCTAAATTAGAAAAATATATTTGTCTTCAGTGCTACGATGCAAGCTAGGGGAGCAGGCTAGAGGAAAGTGAGAAAGCTTTATTTAATTAGATCATGGGCCCCAAAGGCTTCAGACTCAAAAAAAAGAAAAAAAGAAAAAAAGAAAAAAAAAGAAATGATTTTTGTAATTGAGGATGGGGTTCCTGCCAAGTGGTGTTTTAATGAGCATTTAGGTTTTATCTCATAAGTTAGCAGCACCAGGGAGGGACAGCTACTTGAGCCGCCCCTTACCAGTCTTGAGCTTACCAAAGGAGCTGCCTGCCTGCAGCTGGGATCTCAGCCTTCTTTTGGGAAAAATGCGTCCTCTGTCCTTTAAGGCTGCTTATCCAGCTCTCCTGGTATCCTCTGGCCATTAAAGCTCTCTTTTTCTCCATGAGGCAGCTTTCACCATTGCGCAGGTGGGGAAACTGAGGCAGCAGGTAATCACAGGATTGCTTTTCTTCCCAGAATCAGAGAATGAACTTACATCAGCTGCTAAGCTGGCGGTCCCAAGTCTCGAGTCTTGCCTCTTCCCATCTACCTACGTGCTTTGCTCATGGATCTGCTCAGCAGGCCCCGAGCACCTGCCTGGCTCTTTGCTCGTGGAGCTGGGAGCTCCTTGCCATTGCTGCTGGAGGCTCACAACTCTCTTTTGAAACAGAAAGAAGCCCCACCTGCCTGTCGGCTCTTGTTAGCTCCGTCTCATTAGAAGTGGTTTTGAACAGGTTAAGGTAGCTAATGAACAGTTTTAACACACAACTCGTCAGAAATG
This sequence comes from Pavo muticus, assembly GCA_016647715.1. Classification (NCBI taxonomy): domain Eukaryota; kingdom Metazoa; phylum Chordata; class Aves; order Galliformes; family Phasianidae; genus Pavo; species Pavo muticus. The sequence continues at coordinate 10,337 of JACDJE010000651.1, read as the reverse complement.
CTGGTGTTATGGGTATTTCTGAGGTGCTCAGAAGCACCTGCCTGCAAAACACTGAAAGACTCGATTACTTGTGTATTAACCCTTTATAAATGATTTACAGACATGCCTTTTCATAAAGCAGGACCCTTCAGCTTGCACTCCTTCACCCCTCCCTCGAGCGGTCTCTGCTGTTGCCCACTCCTGGCCTCAGAGGTCGGTGTTAGTGGGATTGCACGGAGGTTGCAGTTGGAAGGGACCCTTGAAGATCATCCAGTCCAGCTCCACTGCCATGGCCATGGACAAGGTCAGGTTGCCCCATGCCCCATCCAGCCTGGCCTCTGCTTCTCCGGGCAGCCTGTGCCAGTTCCTCACCACCCTTAGTGTGAGAAATTTCTCCCTTATCCCAATTTAAATCTGCCCTTTTTTTTCTGTTTAAAACCACTGCCTCTTGTTCTGTCCTGCAGAGCTGCCTCTCAGAGGTGAGGCACAGGAGGCCTGGATGTGCGATATCACAGCAAAATCACAGCGTGATAGCAACACCTAGGATGCAGTTGTGTTACTATGACTGCCATCAGACAGGGGGGAAGGGGAGCGGCCAGAAAATCATAGCAGCTGCTAGCAGATGGAGGAGATGATCCTGTAGCAGCAACCTGTGTTTAATCACCTGGATGTCTTTGTAAGCATGAGCAGAACGGCAGGATATCCACTGCTCTCCAGATAACAGCAAACTGTAAGGAGTGCGCCTTGGTGACATTTTCCCTTTAATTTTGCATGCTATAAAAAGCAGAGCTTCCCAGTCTCAGATGCATCATTGTCTCGGGCTGCATGCTCCCATAGCAAGTCTAATGGCCGCGCACTCGTGTCACTGTGCTGTTGGGTCATCTGATGAACCGTGCCAAATGGCATTCATCTCCTGAATCTTTTTGTTGTCTTTACATCATGCTTCTTTCTGGCAGGCCCCTCTGGCCTCCCTGTGCCTCAGCTGAAGATGTAATTCGTTGGTTCCCTGATGATGTCTAAACGCAGCGATATCTGATGAGCAGGAGAAAAGCTCTGAGAACTCCACGCTTTAGAAAAGCCCTCTCAGAGCTGATATAGCAGCTGTCCTGCAGCCTTCTTACTTAGAGCAGGATGCCTTGCACAGCGGGAGAACGGGAGAGCCCCTGCATCCAAGAGCAGGCACAGCCCAAGCAGCACGCTGTCCTGATGCAGTTACATCAGCCTGATGGTGCTTTTTGCTCTTTTAATTCCCTCGTGGAAGAAGAAATGGCCCTGTCTATATAAAGCTGCCTTAAATCAGTGTAGGAGTATGCCCATTAGAGCTGTCCTCCTTCATCAGGAAAATCACACTCCTATTGGCATGGTTATCCAGCATGTCCATTAAGGGCAGATCCAGCTTCTACGCAGGAGCTACAAAATGGCTCCATCAGGTTCTCAGTGCTATTTTCTGGGCAAGAGACTCATTTTTCAAAGCAAGTCAGCTTTAGCATTTCGTTCTGCTCAAGAAGTCCATGCTTTGGGAAGCCAGCAGTGCGAGCTGGAGCTGCTTTCAGCTGGCCGTGGGGAGGAAGAAAGACTTGCAGGTTCACATAACGTGGATTCCTTACTTCTTGTCTGTCCTGCAAGCACAGAAGCCTGCCTGAGGAAAGCTGTGCACAGAGGAAGTGTTTGCAGGCTAAATGTGGGAAGCAGTGTGTGTTTTCTGAAAGTAGGTGTTTGCAACATAAACAGCAGCAGCTGGGACTGTTGTCCCAGGCGGTGCAGATCTAGCCGGAGAACACCAGAGCGTTATTTTCTCGTAACACAGACATTTAATAGAGATCAGATGCAGTCTTTCTGCTGACTCTGAAGAAGGGCTAGGGGCTGAGCTCAGCTGGAGATGTCTGCATTTGTGTGAGATGAATCCCCCTCAAAGTGCTTTCCCATGTGTTCAAGCAACTTGTGGGAGCATCAAGTTCTGACTAGCGTTGCCATGTTAAAGATAATAATAACTTACCACATCCTAATGGAGCAGTGAAGTGCAGCTTTTCTTCTAGTGGCTCTGTCCCAGTCTGTAAGTACTGGAAATAAATATGTAATTATCTTTTCAGTCATTTCATTGACTCTGTGCAGCCTGCAGCCTGGGAGCCTGAGCTAGACAGGCAGCGCGGTACTATATAGGTGGGATGTAGCAACCAAAATGTGAGTGGGCCTCCGATCTTTCTCTGAGTGAAAGATGCTGGGAGAAGGGAGGGAGGAAGATCTGGCCTGCAGGAGCTTTGTCAGCTATTATCACTAGCATGACTCCTGAAGAATGGTAAACTCTCAGAGCTTCCTTGGTGCTCTACAGCCAGTAGAGATTTTTCAAAAATATATAGTGATCATTTGTTTTTCTTTGGAAGAGGAGGATATACCTTACCTTCCTTTGTAGAAGTTTTGAAAGTCTGCAGTTTTGAAAGGGAAGGTGGAACTTTTGGTGTAAATGAATGAGAACATGGCCTGCTGCAGAACTAGTGAGCTTATAGGTGGAGTACTCATTAGAAAGAGGACTGAAGTCCGTGTCCTAGTCTTGGAGCAGACGGTTTTCCTAGAACATTGTCCTGTCTGTTCCCCTGTGGTGGCATGCTCTTTCTAGTTTGCCTCCCAAATGTCCTGAGTTGGTTCTGATGAGATATGAAAGTCCCTTCCCATTAGATCATATTTTCTCAGGCTGCACCTTGCAGGTTCTTTGGGCAGATAGCTTTGTGCCCAAGCAGAGCTGCTGCTTTCAGTGGAAATGCCACGTTGCATGCCCTGACTTCCTTTATGCTAGGCAATAAGGTTCTAGCCCTCTTAACAGGAAATCTTGGCTAAGTCTGTGTTCTGCAGCAAAACGATCTCAGTCTGATTGGGGTGAGAGAAGTGAAGGAAACTGTTCTTCCTTTCCTTCATTGGGGTGAAAGTAGAAAATCCTCACTGGTGTGAGAGTTACCCAACAGTTTCCGACATAGGCTTGGTTCTCTAGTCCAAAGTGGAGGCTAGCTGATCTCATTTTAGGCCTTGCTTGATGAAGTCAGTTGGAGGGCTTAGTCCTATCTGGACACTCTCCTGGCCTCTTCCAACAATCTCTTATAGACTTGATGTCTTCTGGGCCTAAACATCTCAGGAGTTAAGACGTGCTGCCTTGCCACGAATGCCTTGGTACCGATGCTCTTGGTTTAGAGGCCACCTGGAAATGCAGGTCAACCAGGTTGACATGCTGGCAACTCAGTGGCATCCAAGAGTCTTGGACTAGTTGTCTAGATGTGATTCTCCAGGATATGGGGGCTGAAGCAGTGTGTTGCTGTGGCTGCAGATTGCTGAGCAGTGTTGGTGTGAAGAGAATCTCCTGATACAGCACAGAGACCTTTGGAAGCCAGGGCTGCATCTCTACTAGGCAGAACAAGAGTTGTTCTCTGCCAAAAGAACCTATTTACCCTTATCATAAGAGGGTGAAGGTTATTCCTTTTTTTCTAGAGGTTGTCCAGAATGGCAGGGCATACCTTTTGAGATGTCTGGAAATGTGCACAGAATCATAGAAAAGTCTAGGTTGGAAGGGACCTCAGAGGCCATCTAGTCCAAGCTTCCACAGCAAGAGCAGGGCCTAGGCAAGGTTGTGTAACGTTTTGCCTAGCAAACACTAAAAATCTCAAGTGTTGGAAAATCCACCACATCCTTGGGGAGGTTACTCCAGTGATTGATTGATCTCACAGTAAAAGAAGATTCTTCATGTCTGACTAGAATCTTCCACAGGGCAACTTGTACCCATCACCCCTTGTCTCGGAGGTTCCTGGAGCGCATGGAAGATAACTTCTGACACAGCTGGCAAGAGTGCCTGCCAGGGGAGGCAGATGTGCTGTTTACAGAGGAGGACTGGTGGGAGATGTGGTCAAAAGCTATCTTGGGCAGAGTGACCATGAAATGATTGAGTTCTCATTTCTTGGTGAAGTTGGGAGGGTGGTCAGCAAAACTGCTGCCTGGACTTCTGGAGGGCAGACTTTGAGCTGTTGAGGAAGTTGGCTGGGAGAGTCTCTTGGGGGTCAGTCCTGAGGTACACAGGGGTGCAGGAAGGCTGGGCATTCTTCAAGAAGGAATTCTTAAAGGCGCAGGAACAGTCCCATGTGCATAGGATGAGTTGACGGGGAGGAAGACCGGCCTGACTGAAGAGGGAGCCTTTGCTGAGACTCCAGGAAAAAAAGAGAATTGATCACCTTTGGAAGAAGGGACAGGCAACTCAGGAAGAGTACAGGGATGTCACTAGGGTATGCAGAGAGAAAATCAGAAAGGCAAAAGCCCATCAAGAAACGAATCTGGCCATCATTATTAAAAGTAATTAAAAATACTTTTACAAGTATGTTAACAGCAAGAGGAGAATCTCCGTCCTAGAGGTCTTTTCCAACCTTTATGATCCTATGATTTTTCACGTATCTCCTTTTTAAAAGGGAGTCTCCATCTTCTTTGTAGCCACCCTTGAAATACTGGAACAGTCTTCTAGATGTGTCCTTACAAGTGCTGAGTGGAATATTGGCTTAACCAAGGTGGTTAAAAAGGCTGTTTTCATTTATGGGTTATGAGAAGCAGTTCCTGCTCTTGAAGACTTATGGAAGGTAACTGGGGCCAAAGGCAAAGCTGGGACTTAATGCATTCAATTACAATGCTGCACAGAAGTGAGTGAGAAGCCTCACAGCCTGTTTTGTAATAAAAGCTGCAGACAACCAGAATAGAAGCCTACTTTACAGCTATCTGAGCTATAAAACTCTCACTCCAGCAAGAGAAAATGAGTACCTGAGCAAATAGGCAGAGGTGAGGATGAAGGCAGCTCTAAGCTGAGCTGAGCTGATTAACTCTGCCATTCCAAGCCACAGAGGGTTAAGGCATGGCTGGAAGCATCATCTGAAAACTCCTGTCTTGAATGATGCAGGGTTGGAGGTACTGGGACCCCCTCTCAGAGCCATGGGAAGATTCCAGTGAGTCCCAGCAGTACTGTGCAGGTTTGTAAAGGAGTGCAAAGGAGCATATTGCAGGAATGCTGCAGATGCAACATGCTGCCTGGAGTAGAGATGTTAAGGTCTGTGTTCATCAGTTCAGGTCTGTGTTCATCAGGTCCCTTCTAGGAAGGACGCACAGGTTTGCATCACACATGCACGGGGCTGCAGGGAGGATCGGTGTGTAGCCAAGCTGTCGGTACAGAGAGGGGAATGCAGGGAAAAATAACAAGTATGTGCCTTTATTTTTCCCCTTCAAGTAACTGCAAAACAGTGCAAACAGGAAAGCTGTTAAGGGTTTAAAGACTTAGTTTTCTTGTTTTCTCTAAGCAGAAAACTGCCATTGTTTCCCCAACATGAAGTTTTGCAAGAGTAATTTGGATCTGAATGTGTACTAATTGCTCTGCAGGCTCTAATAAAAATTCAAAATAAAGAGCTCTAGGATTTGGCTTCCAGAAGAAGTATGTTCCATGCACAGTGATTTCTGATTACCCAAAGGCTCTTTTTTTAGCGTGTAGCTGGTTTATTTTAGTCTGTGGAATATGTTTTATCCATGGCCTCTATTCTGTGTTGGAGCTGAAGGATATGTGACCAGTAGTTTCAACTGACAGTGATGCATGGAAACCTCTGGGATAGTGCATTGCCGATGTGCGGTGACTGTTGGTACCTGGGGGCTGTGAACTGTAAGACGAGCAGCAGCCAGTGCTCACCTTTCCTTGTTGAGCCAGGTTTTCCTCCAGCCCACGTGAGGGCATCAGTTTGCTCCTGTGTAGGTCTTTGGTATGCCCACATCTGGGATTCGCTACACTGCCTTGGTGCTCTCGGAACTTTAAGAGAGATAATAGAGAAAATCCAGAGAAAGAGAACCCAAGTGCCCCAGGGGGTGGGGCAGCTGCCTTATGAGAACAGGATAAGAAGTCTGGGATGGCAGTCTGGGAACGAAGGGCTGAGAGCTGATGTGATTGAGGTCCTCAAAATCACGTACAAACAAACAGCCTGCGGAAGAAAGAAATGAGGATTTTCACAGTGAAAATTTTAAGTTTTTTGTTGTCAGCAGTATTGTAAGGGAAGAAGGCAAAGCACAGGCATAGCAGAAGGGAAATGTATTTCAAAAGGCGATATTCTATCATTCTATGGCCTGTTCCTCTTCCCACCCTCACAGCTGCTGCCTAAAAACTATCTTCACTCTCACAGAAAGAGGATGGAAGGGAAATCTGTAGCCACTTTACAATGGGGTAGAACAGGTTCCCAGGGCACAAAGAGCGCTACAGAGATCGGTATTCCATGATGGTCAGCAGAGGAGGGTGCCTTGGGCCCAGAAGCTGAAAATAACTGGGTAAGAGCCTGAAGATTGGAGTTACAGGTTCCTAACCTGGCAGTGTGAGGGTGTGATATGGCAAAGTTCAGAGGACAGAGCTCCTGAGATGCTCCTTGGGAGCATTCTGTGAGGTGGCCGTGCTGCATTCACACTGCACTGAGTGTGTCCCATCCTGTGGGGTTTTCACAGGCTGAAGGAACTGTTCCCCCAGTCTTTGGGGAACCTCTGCAGCACTGTAAGGCTGAAGTTGTTTTTGAGTCTCTTCAGGCCCTGGGATTACTCAGACTGGAGAAGAGGAGGCTCAGGGGGTGGATCTTGTCAATGAAGGGAGGCTGCAAAGAGGAAGGAGCCGTGCTATTTTCAGCAGTGCCCAGTGCCAGGACAAGGGGCAGTGGGCACAAACTGGAATACAAGAGGTCCCATCTGAACATCAGGAAATTCTTCTGTACTGTGTAGATGATGGAGTGTTGGCACAGGTTGCCCAGGGAGATTGTGGGGTCTCCTTGGAGATCTTCAGAAGCTGCCTGGGCACCTGCTCTGGGTGGCTCTGCTTGAGCGGGGGTTGTAGCAGATGGACCCAGAGGTCCCTTCCGATCCTAACCATTCTGTGGTTCTGAGTTGAAGATGGGACACTGGTAAAGACATGCTGGGGCTTTTTAGGCTGTCAGAAGCTCCCTCAGCCTTGCTCAGTGAGTTTTGTCCAAAGGCACTAAGTTAAACCAGCTGGGTTGCAGTGTAGTCTCTGAGACTGTGGTCAGGAAGAAACTTCCTCCCAGTCTGGGTGACAGAGATCCTGGAGGCTCTTTGCCACCTACAAGTAAGAAGTCACATGAGGTATCCTCTGTTTCATGGGACCCTGCAGGCATTGTCTGCTCTCATCTCTCTACGTCCCAGTGGCTGCAGCCATGTCCCAGCTCTCTCCTGCCCTGTGCCTGTGTCTTGGCTCACAGCAAGGCCTAGAGCCAGCTGAAGGCCAGCATCCCATCTCTGGCTGGCCAGCAGCAAAAACCTCAAGAAGAGTTAAAAAGAATACAGGAAGAAAGTCCAGAGGGAACCTTGTGAAATTTAGCAGAGACAACTGCAGTTTGCTGGAGGAATGCCAGGCACTGGCATGGGCTGGGGTCTGACTGGTGGTCTGCTGAAAACCACCATGTCAGCTGTGTGCCTCTGTGTCACCAAAGGCCAAGTGTGGCTGGGGTTGTGTTAGCCAAGGTGCAGCCAGTAGATCAAGAGAAGAGTTTCCTCCCTGTTCAGGGCTTGTGAGACCACACCTTGTCACCATGTCTGCTTTTGGATGTCAGAATGCAAGAAAGACATCTACAAAATGAAGGTGATCATGAGGATTACGTGTGCCTCCAGGTTTCAGCATGGGTTCACAAGGCCAGGAGGCTGGTGGCACCTGACTGGCAGCGCAGACGCCTTCTGTCTTTCCCCTTGTGGCAGCTCACACCACAGGGCACCAGTAGAAAAGCTGGGCCGGGCCATAGCCTGCGGAACTGACATCTGTCTGGGGCTCCCAGTGCCCCTTCCTGGTACTGACACCCTTGTAGGTCCAGCAGAGCAAGGAAACATTCTGGGTGTTTCCTTTAGTTTTGATAAAAGACCCAAAAGGGCCAGTTATGCTCTGTCCTGCATCTTTCAAACTTAGCAGCTGCTGGCAAAGTCCTAATGCCCTCCTTCCTCCGGAGTCTGCGCCCCACCATATTGGGAGCAAGCGGCCTGCCTTACCACCCCTTCCCCTTCCTGCCATCCCCCCTCACCTTCAGGTCTTGACTGAAGTTGTCCAACATGCTTGTCATCTGCTTACTTCCTCCTTTACCTCCAGCACCACAAGAGGCACACAGAATGGGTCTTCCTCCACACTGTCCCTGTGCCTCCTGCCCTCTCCTTGGAACCAGGGTGAGAGCACAGCCCTCCTGATGGACCTGCTGCCCTGTCTCTGCCGAGCCCAGGAAAGCAGGATCCAAAGCACTGGGACAAAGCAGCGCTGCAGCAGGGAGAAGCCCAGCTCATCTCAAGGGAAAGCTGGTGCTCCAAGAAGCAGCAGGGCTCTTCTCTGAGCGTTCCTTGTCGCAGCAGCCAAGCAGTTACACAAACTGAAATGGGAGCCTTTCCAGTTCCTAATGCAGGAAAGAAAATTTAAAATAAATCATTTTCCACCAGCCATTCAGCTTCAACAAAAGCTGGGAGACTTCCAGAGCCAGTCCCTGAAAGAGCCACTGTGTGGTTTCCAACCTCTCACAGAATCAGGGCAGACTTTGCTTCATCTCTGCCCAGCTTCTTTGGGACCGGTGCTTTCCTGCTGTGGGTGCCAGCCTAGTTTTGCTGGTCCCATTGCCCCACATAGGCCAGTGAGTGCGGATGACTGTGAGTGAGTGCCTTAAGACCAGCAGTGTACAATTGCTTCCTAGGAGCCCCATCACACTCGCCACCCAGTCACTCAGGAGCAAGCTTTTAAGGCCCATCAGCATCAGGGATGGGACAATTCTGCTGTCCTTCACCAGCCAGCTCTGCCCTTATCCGCTCATGGTCCAGTGGCCAGGCAGGACCCAAAAGCAGAGCCTGCAAGTCAGTGGCTGTGCCCTAGCCTTTCCTGCAGGAGTCACAGCCTCTTTCCAAGCACAGATTCATGCCATTCTGCTTACGTGGGCCTTACAGAGCTGGGCTGGTCCTGCATGGACCTGCAGCTTACCAGCTGTCCGTGTCTCAGCACAGACACCATAGCCATCAGTGTGAGTAGTCCCAGGCAGGGCATCTACCAGCTCATTCTCTTTTCCCAGCTCTTTTTTTGTATGCTAACCTACATTATGTTTTCTGGAGGCTGGTAGCAGTGGACACGCATGGGATGCCTGCCCTACCTGTGGGGCCGAGGAGAGCAGCAGTCACTCGAGGGGATGCCTGAGGCTGCAGGAAGGGCAAAGCTCATGGTCATGTGAAGATCCATCGGTGGGAACTCAGATGTCACCTTCTAGCCCCTCCTGCGCAGAGCTTGACCAGATACTGCCTGTATTCAGTAGAAGGCAGCTGGGCAACTCATTACATCCCAGCTGTTCCTCTGGAGCTTCTGGGCATGCTTCAAGGAACTGTCACCATGAGCATAGATCTAGTAGCTAGCGAGCTGCTGAGTAATCTGTCCTGAGCTGATACACACTCAGCTTGCCTAAGAACTTCAGCTGCACAGGACAGCCTCCATCCAGCTGTGTGTGCCACAGCATATGGGTCCACATCTCGGAGGGGTCAGGAGGCTGCAAGAGACTGCTGGCTTCGCTCAGACCAGTGTGCTGGAAGCTGGGAGCTGATGCCTTCCTGGCTGAGTGTGCATCCTCCCCTGGCTTCCCCAGTGCCAAGGAAGAGCACGCCTTGGAGTTTAACTACTGACTGCTCAGCCCTTCTTCCAGAGCATAAACGTCCCACTTAGACTTCACAGAGGGCAAAGCAGAGTAAGCATAATGCAGTAGCTTATGCATAACAACAAAAATATTGATTTATTGACATTAGGAATTGGATTAAAGCTAGGAGGGAAGAATAAGACTTCACATTTACTAAGGATTGCCAACATTTCTTCTTAGCCCTGTCTCCTAACCGCATTTAGCTTCCTGTTTTCTGGTTGCTTATAGCTGTGCCAAGCTTTCGTTATTGGACTGGAATTTAGCTTGGGTGGTATCTAGTTCCTGCTGAAGTTACTGCAGTGGGAGAAGGGAGATGGGAAATTTCAGCCCAAACTCCTTGGCTGGTTTTAAAAATGTAGACTTAAAACTACATTATTCGGCTCACATCAAGAAAAAGACCAGCAGAGCTTTCCTGGAAAGGTTTCTCCAAAGATTTGAATATTGGCTCTGTGTTGAGTATTATGCCTTCCCTATGGGAAAGTGTCAGCATTCAGCTCATGTTATATTTTCAGCATTACTCCAAATTACAGTGCAGTCATGTTCAGGAGAGTCTTGATAGTTTTGCAGGTAAATTGCTGGAAGACATTGTGTCACGGGTTATCTCTGGATACAAGTCCGTGACAGGGGGGCACAGGCCCCGAAAAAAAAAAACGGAAGAGCGAGGGAAAA
>JACDJE010000035.1:3124452-3141739 GCA_016647715.1 Pavo muticus | reverse complement strand
GGCGGGAGGCGGGAAGGGCGGCCTCCGTCCCGCTTTCCTTAACGCGGCACATCTCATCCGCTCCATTAACGACCCCGAGCATCCCCTGACCCTGGAGGAGCTGAATGTCGTCGAGCAAGTTCGAGTTAAAGTGAGACTGTCTTGTTTTTGTTATTGATTTTTTTTTTCTCCTTGTTTGTTCATGACACTGTATTTTCCTTTTTCTTTCTTTCTTTTTTTTTTTTTTAACCGTGAAAAGAAGTGTATTATGTCAGTTTACATTTAAACATAGCGTTCAAAGCCCTCAGCAAAGAAAACCCGAGCAGCGGGGCACAGCTCCCAGCAGCGCTGTGCATGGAGCACCACAGGCAGGGGGTAGAAGCCCGTGGGTTTTGCCCACACGTGTGTTTGTTTTCCAACAGGTGAACGATGCCGAGAGCACCGTGGCGGTGGAGTTCACACCCACGATCCCGCACTGCAGCATGGCAACGCTAATTGGCCTGTCCATAAAAGTGAAACTGATCAGATCACTGCCCGAGAGGTTTAAAGTGAGTAGTAAAATCACTCTGGAAAGCAGAAGAGATGGATGGTGTTCAGAAAGCAACTAAATTAGAGCATGAAGCCACTAGAACCTTTTGTTCCATGTTATGGGGGAGGGAAACGCTCCAGACCAAGGAAGGAACTAAACTAGCAGATTGGTGCAGAGCTGCAGTTCTGTGCTGGTGGCATCACAGGTGAGTGGGGTTGTGATGTGAAGGCATGAAGGCACAGAAGGAGATGGCAGTGCTTCACCCCCCTGCCTGAAGGAGGCTTATGCAGGTGGGAATGCAGTGTTTTGGACTTGGTTTTATTCTTCTTGGTACAGTAGCTGGCCGTATTAGGAATGTCTTTTGTTGTTGCTTTGTTTTGCTATTTTCTTAGATACTTTGAGCTTCTAGTGTTTTGTTGACTTGTCTCCTTTTTCTTTCTCCATGCTTTTTAAGATGGATGTTCACATAACACCAGGAACACATGCCTCTGAACACGCAGGTAAGTGTTTTATTGCTCTGTTGTGTGGTTTTCTTTTATTAATCTAAAATTTAGAAGATGGATTCCTTCACCTGCAGATCTGGAGTATCTGGCAGCTGTTTAGTATCTGGGACTGTACACAAACCAGCCCCTTCTGGGAGATGTTACAGAACAGGAACGTATAATAAAACTTAGAAGTGTTTAGTGTCTTAGTTTAAATGTTTCCTTGCATAGCTTGTGCTGTCAAGTAGTCATTGATTTACCTGGAAGGCACAGAAGGAGGGGGGAGGCTTTAGTTAAATTTCCTCTCCTGTCACACATACACATGCATAGCTTCCTGCTGCCGAATCATAAATAACTTACTGGTTTGAGATCTGGTAATGTGCTGTCATTGACTTTAGACCACAACTTTGTGATGTAGTTAGCATCTGTGGAGTTATTGTAGCTGAATACCACAACACTGAGACTATTAGTCTCACTGTAAAGTGCTTCTAAAAAGACCTCCTATACCAATATTTTGACCAGTTCCTTGTGGTATTTTTTTCTGTACAGTTAATAAACAGCTTGCTGATAAAGAACGTGTAGCAGCTGCTTTGGAAAACTCTCACTTATTGGAAGTGGTAAATCAGTGTTTGTCTGCTCGATCATAATTGCCTGATCAGGAAACCGTTGGTATTCTGCTGTATTAATGTTGTATATAAGTGGTGTTGCTAGTGTTACATGTATCTGTGAGCAAAATAAAACTACCTTAAAGAAGTGTTCCTTTACTTCTTCAAAAAAAGAAATAGTAATATGGAGAAAATTAGCTTGCTGGTAGCTATAAAGCTATAACTTAAATTGGCTTTTTCTGTTTGTTAATTATTGCACTGGTGGGATTTTTTTTTTCTGAACTTTTAAAAAAGATTTGGTTGAACTTGTTTTTAACAGGTTTCTTACTATCTAAAGACTAGTTATAAACTGCATTTTAGAAGTGGATTTTGCGCACTGGGTTTCACAAGTATACCATGTTAGGTAGCAGTTAATCTTTATACTCATATGATTATTTTGGACTAATACAGTTTTTCCTTCAAATGTCAAGATTTTTACAAATTCCTGTGTGCCAAATTGTAAAACATCTGCAGCAATAAAAGTAAACAATTTTATATAATCTATTTTTTAAAAAAATTATTATTATGTTAATCTACATAGCCAAATATGGAGAGCTCTTTAGATATGTATAAAATGTGACTTGCTTTTCCTTACTTATCATGGTATCAAATGCAGTATCTTTGAGGAGTTTTTGTCTCTTTGTTTTTTGTTTTCCTTCCTTCCTCCTGACAGGGGGGAGTCTTTGGTAGTTTTCAGATGAAGTGATCCAGCTACTCTGCTGAAAACCTTTCCTGGTAAAGTTTGACAGCTAAATCACAACATGTTGCTTTAAACATATACAAGTTTAGCAGTGATATTTAGCCTCTGCTTCTGGTCTGGGAAACATGGCACTTAATAAACTGTTGTCTTTTGGTAGAGATTAGTGGCATAAAAATTCATTAAGATAGGATTCCATTATTAATTTGAACTTTCGTAAGAGTTGTTTCTAATACTGGAGAAATAACAGCTTGTAATAATTCTGACACGTATTTTGGTGCCAACGTGCAATATTAAGTATCAGCTACGTAGTACCTTTATCAGTTATTTAGAGAGTAATTAGTATAGAGTTCATGGTTGGGGTTTTTTGTTTTTTTATTAGTTGTGTGATAGTAATGCTTTACATTTCAGTAGTTCCTATGGGATGATCTCAGATGCTATTTCAAAAACAGTAAACCTTCTGAAGGATGCTATGTAGACCACAGCGTGGTGGACCAGGCTAGTCTGTGTTGCTGAGAAACTGAGGCAGTGGTAAACTGAGTGAGATGATGAAACTCACATATACAAGCCAGACAGAGCAGAAACAAATCCAAATCTACTCATCTTAGAAATTACTCACCCAGTATACACAGAGCTTTTGTAGAAGGCCAACTCTTCTGCAGCCTTTATCTGCTTATTTAATTAGCATCCTTCAAATAATGAGCGTTTGTTTTGATGTTTGAATGAAACTGGAAATAAAAAGGATATTTATGTAAAATTAATGCTGAGAAAGGAGCAGATTGACACACCTGTTAATATGCTCTTTGCCTCTCAGGTCTAGTCACTGATCTGATTAGTCCTGACACGGCCAGCCTTTGCACCACAAATGGAAGCTTCAGCTCTGGCGGTACGTGAAAACTACTCGTAGGCAATATGCTTGATTGATTTTTATTTTTTTTTTTAATAGTAAAATGAAACTTGTCCTTCCAGATTTTGTGGAAGACAGGAATGCAAATATGGGGGACTGGAGGGGTAGTAAAAAGATGAGTAGGCTGCAAACAGATTGCTTTAACCTGCACATCAAACAGAGAAGGAATTAGTAAATTATACTTTATTTAGTCTGCTTCTTAGCCTTCATCACTACATAATAATTATTATAAATAATTTATTGTATGTTAGCACTTGCCTCTCAAGCCATGTTACACACAGTAATCCTAGGGGTGCACTTTGCACTGCTTACTTTTTCAGAGAAGCAACAGTATGTGGTTAGGTTGTTCATAGTACATAGTTGAGAGGTGGCTTTTCAGTAAAGGGACTTTATTACACAGTGTCAAAGAAAAGGTCTGACTTCTGCTACTTAAGGATGGATAACTGCATAACTTTGGATCTGGTATGTTCCTTTAAATGATGTGGATGTTACATTAATTAGGTGATAGAAACAACATAATGGACAAACCATTGTTACTTGGCTGAAGATCACAGCTCCTCCTGTATGGGGCTCCCTCAGCTTGAGTACTTGCTGAATGCTAATGTTCTGCCTCTTCCAGCAAAAATCTTCCATTGCCCAGCTTTAATGATCACTAGCTGGGGCTTGCTATACGAAGAGTAAGTGGGGGAAGAAAACATTAATTTGTTAGAAGCATTTGTTCACAGACTGCTCCCCCCCCAGGAAAAGCCCCCTAAATTTAGTCTCTCTAGTGCTTTGTAATAGGACACATTCCATCAGCAAATATGACCCTTTACAGCAGCTGCGTGGAATACAAACAGTCTCATTCAAGTCCAGGAAAAATGCCAGACGCAGACATCTTTTTCACACTCTTAGGCTCTGGGCAGAGTCCTCCAGGCTGAATGGTATTCATTCCTCTTAATCTACAAACACTGTGACAAAACCTCCCTAGGGTCGCTGGCTGTGTTGTGTGCTGGAGCAACCTGCCTTGTGTTTGAGCCAGCAGACCAAAACATCTTGTGTGTCTCAGGCTCTGCTGCTCTGCACATACTCAGGCCTGCACGCACAGATCTACTCCCTGGGAGGAAACAGGCTTCTTTCTAGCTACTCTCATGCTGTCACTGCTGTCCAATAGTCTGAAACTTCTGAAGGCTCAAGCTCCTAAATTCATCATTAGTGGCTAGAAAGCAGTTCAGCAGTTCCGTATCCAGAGATGCTACTGATCTGTTCCTGGAAGAAGTGACAGGAAGAGCTTTGCATTTCAGTGGACAATATTTCTTGTGTGTCCTTGCATGGAGTGACGTGTACTACACATTGGCAACAGTTAATTAAAAAAGTTATTTTGGTCTTCCAAGTGTACTTAGTTGTTATAAACACATCAATCTTAAGTGTGTTGATAAGATTCGCCCTCGGGAGCATTGATTTATAAACAGCATGCTTAACAATAGTTTTTCTTATAGCTGTGAAAAACATTTCCCTCTAGCCGGTCAAGCAGACAGCTATACCACTCTCCCCCCCCTCATGAAATGCACTGTTTGGCATAAATACAGACTGAGCAAGTGGCACACAAGTTTTTTCCTTAAACAAAATTAATATTTATAGCAAAATCTTTCAAATGTTACTATGGAAAATACCAACAAAGAGTAGGAAAAAGAATGGAAATTGAGGCTATGACTTGTGTGTTTAAATCTGCTGGTAAGTCTCACAACCATTTACCAGCAACATTTAGTAGAAAGCATATGACTTTTTTTTCATTCAGCAAAATGCTGAAAATAACATTTTCACAAAACACAAATAGCAAAGAGCCCTTGTTCTGTTCAGTGCTTCAGTAGTTGCAGAATACATGCTATTGAGTTCTATCAACTTTTTACTTATTTCTTAACATGTGTTCGTGCATTTCTGTCATGTCTTACCTGTAAAGAGCTTTTGCATCCTGTGGCAGGTTGCCTCCATTGCTTAACTTTGTGGTGAAAGGAGCAGTGCTGCCTGCAGTCATAAAGACATCCTGGTTGTTTGAACGATTGGAATCCCTGCCATCCCACCTTCATCTACAAAGTCATCAGCGCGGCTGCATAATTTGCAAGTAGCCTCTTCGATTTCAGTGCTTTCCATAGTCTCATTGCAGCACACACAAGTTTCAGGTGCCAAGGCTGTGCTCTTCACAAGACTCTGAATCCTGCCATTAGTTCAGCTCCCACACAGGGCTGGAGGGAGAGAGTAGGGCAAAAGTTAATTTCCATCAAGTCAGTGGAATAAACATAACATGGCACTGGGGAGCAGCTGATATCTTAGAGTTTTGGGAAGGCATAAGAGAAAGAGAAGAAAATAGCAAGGCCATACTATACCTCACTGTGCTACTAACGTCTGGGGGATGCCCTCGGCCACAGGCTCTAACAGCAGGAGGACCATGAGCTTCTAGAGCTGTTTACTGAAGGCTGTGAGCTCCCATGACTTTATGCTAGCATCTCCCACCCCTCTGCTTTCCTTGCTCCCTACAAACTGGTTGTCTGAAGGGGCATGACCGTGGTGAGGATAACGTCCTCTGTGGTGGTAGTGTCAGGAAAGGTGACACAGCAATGTGAAACAAGCTGTGAGCTTCACCCTGGATTTCTCTTCCCTCTGCCCTATCTTCCTGGGTCATTACACAACCCATCCCATAGTTCCTTCACATCACAGCAGGTAACAGGAAAACCTTTGTTGTCCCATTGTCATTAAGTCCCAAGTCCGTTCCCCACAAAAAGCAACAAGAGAGAAGAGGATCAGGAGAACAATTATCAATGTAGAACTAATTTAATTAATTAATTTGACCAAGGGAGGTGCGCTCCTTTCCAAAATCATGAGTACAACAGCCAAAGAGTGTGGACAGCAGTTGTGCCCACACAGCCTAGCAGGAAAACCCCAGAGACCAGCAAGTCTTCCAGAACTGCCAAGCTCTCTTGTCTGTATGGGGTTATCTCCATTATTCTGATATTGCTTGGGATGATGTTTTATTGTGGCATTTTTTTCCTTAATCTACCCAATTAGTCTCATCTGAGTTCCCATCAGATGCCTCTCACATGGTTTTGGCCAAAATAACCTCAGTACAATGTCAGCAGTTTGCTTAATGCCAGGATGCCCGGCAGCTTCAGTTCTCTATACTTCTGCTCATGGAAAAGCTGGCACATGATCTGTCTTAGGATTGTGAACACAGCTGTGTTTGTTTTCGTCACTTCTGCAAAGTAACAAATAAATCAACCCTGCAGTTCGCAATGATTGCGTAGAAAAATTGGTTAATGCCAACAGATTCCTTTTTTTTTCCCTCCTGTTTTATAAGCATATAAGTGATGAAGTCTTGTCATATTCATATGTTTGTTATTGTTAGTAACAAGAACATTGGGCCATTCCTAGCAAAAATTTGAGTTGTTTAATTTTACAAATGGAAAGTAAACATTGTATTAATCTATACACATCAGCTATGCATCACACGAGTTCGATGCTGGCAACATATTCTACCAAACCATAAAACTGCAGGAGCTTTGTTATGAATATTATGGTCTTCATACTCTTAGAGGTTGCTTGAGCCTTTTACTGGCTGCAAACATGTTGGGTTTTGGGTTTTTTTTTTGTTTTTTTGTTTTTCTTTTTTGCATGCCTAGAGGAGCAATCTGTGTTTCAGCACAAAGAAAGATAAGATGAAAAAGACAACATAGTATAAATTGTGGCTTGGTCAAGCTGGAGAGAATGGAAACAATCCCACAGAACAGACTCTGGAATATACAAATAAAATGACATGCCAAAGAGTGGGAGTACATGTATGAAAGCTGCCAAGACTGATGTCATGTCTGATCAGCTGCATTCAGGTCTGTACCACAGAAGCAGCAATACAAAGATCATGTGCTGCCACAAACACGGACAACTAGAGAGGCACTGCCCTGCTCCATGGAAGATGTTTTCCTGGCTGGGTCTCCTGGCACTGCTGTGTGAGACGCATCCCAACCACACAGGCTGCACTCAGACTGTGAAACAAGGTCTGGCAGCTCTGCAAGCCAAATAAAGTTAAGGTACAGACAAATTCTCAGCGT
Organism: Pavo muticus; assembly: GCA_016647715.1. NCBI lineage: Eukaryota > Metazoa > Chordata > Aves > Galliformes > Phasianidae > Pavo > Pavo muticus. Next base: position 3,134,422 of record JACDJE010000035.1, on the reverse strand, counting down.
GATGCAGAAAAGGATATACAGGAGAAATGGAAACAGGATAGCTGAAAGTAATACCTGCTTACAGCTTCAGATGTGATCATGGGTTGTAACGATGCTCAGGTTAGCGTTACCCCAGTAGATGGTGCTATGATTTCACAGGGGTCAGCGGCTTTCCTGAGATCCTACCAGCACAAACCCTACCGAGCATCAGGGGCAAACGTCTTTATCCAGTCCGAGTTCCCATTGCATCCCCACCCAGCAGAAGGTGGCTGCACCTGTCAGATGGGGAGCTACTCATCCTGCTTGTCTGCTTGGGGTACAAAGGCAAACAGAGCCTGTGCTGCCTCTGTTAGTCCAGATCAATTTTTTTTGGTTTTCCCTTACTTGAACCCCTTCAGACTCATTAAACCAGTGTGCACCACTCACAACCATTCTGTCACTACATATAGTGACAGACAGGACACATAACCGGGTGCCTTCTCCACTAGCAAAATCTCTTTTTTAGTGCTGACAATTCCTGCTGGAGTGACACACAATTTATTTCAGCTGACTTAGTAATTATTGAAGCATTCATTAACCATCATCCTAATTAGAATTGAAATCTGCCATAAAATCTTTTATGGTTTTTAGCCTTTATAAATGAAGTTACAAATATGCAACAAATATAGAAAAATAAATTGATACAGCATAAAACGCATCGTTATTTTCTCTGCCAGTTCATCAAGGGAAGCCTATGTATCGATATGATTTGATGATGACAGGATGATAGACTCATTTTTCCAATGAGCAGTTTTCTTCTTATAAGGGAAAGAGCACTGCATCCGTGTGAGATCATCTAGGAAAGCCCTCCTTCCTGAAAAATACTATATTCTTTTTTTGTTGCCTAGCTACATGCTGCTGTTACCTTAGAAGGCTGTAGTTCATCTGAATTATTCTGGTGGTGCTGATATGCTTGAGCAGAGGAGTAATGCAAATATATAGCCCTTTCTTTGGTAAAGATTATGAAAGAAGGATTATGCAGAGGGTAGGGTGAATGTGAGAAGAGCGAGCCTTTGAAGAAACGCTGTTTACTATACTCATCATGGTGGGTTTTTACATTAATTGTCAAATAAAGACCATTTTCCCCTCACAGCCCTGGATGAGTGAGCAGGCAGTAAAATCACAGACTTGATGCTTTTGACGTGAAACCTCTGATGCCAAGGAACCATTTGCTTGGTTTATGCTAATTACTGCTGTGAGTAAGCATGGAGAAGGGAAAAGGCTGTCAAGGCCTGATTCTGCACTCATTTCCAAAACTGTGAAACAGGAAAAATGCCATGAAAGGCAGAGACTGCTGAATTTCATTAGCAATGGTGTGATCACCAAGTTCTTCTTTGAATATAGGTAGCTTTGAGTATTTGGAAAATTTAGACTGACCATTTAAAATGCCTAAGGCCCAAAGATTTTCATTGTAATATGCCTGTCAAAGACAACTCTGACAGGGAACTCTGCCCCCAGGCATGAGACATGTAGAGATTGAGAGCATGAGCAATAATTCCCAGGCACTTTCCCAGCATGACCAGCAGCTCAGCTCTCTGCTGCCTCTCCAAAGATTTGAGTACATGGTATTCACTGGCTGTGCTACCAAGGTATTCATTCTGAGAGCAATAAGATTAATGGAGGAAAAACAACTTTTTATCTGCTTCACTGCAAACAATTTGGGTGTAGATATAGGTTGATATGGGTCAAGATTCTGCAGTTTTATCTTCAGGACTGAATGAATTTTAGCACTGGAGTTTTGATTCCACTTACTCTAGTTAGGGCTGATCATTTTATACCTTTGGAGAGAAAGTGACATATAATGGAGTTGTTTATTATTACATTTTTTTTCCAAGAGTAAGACTAGAAAGATTTTTGACAAGTTAAAGTGAGAATAATGAAGTCCATACAATTCTAGTTTATCTTTACAATAAGCATGTTGGAGGTCTTTGTAGGATTATCTTAAATAGCAGCAGAGGCAAAGCAGAAAATGAGACATTTACAAGAGTGCCTTTTACTGTTGTTATGCAAAACTGCATTCCAGCCAGACAAATTCTGAGTTTCTCCTGGAACAGATGATAGAATCTTTCACGTGGAAATTCCTACACATTTTACATTAGTGATTCCATGACATCACTCACCACAGGAGAAGAGAACCATAAATTCTGCACTGGGTTATAAAGATGCGTAAAGCCTTTCTAATTCAAATTCGTAAGTCTCTTCCAGAAGCCAGAGCTTTTTCCTTGGCTTCAAGCTTTTTCACATTGAAATGAAAGTAAAGCTGAGTTTTCCCTACATGGTAAACAAGATCAGGCTTTATTACCTAAAGCAAAAGGGCAGCTATGTTTTAATACTGGCCACCATCAGTCCCTACCAGGAGCCTTATACAAGATGCAGCTATTCTGAGCGTTATAAATGCACATTTGGACACAAAACTATATTTCTGTGTAAGAAATCAGATTTAAAAATTCATGACCTTTTCCTGATCTTACACACAGAAGAGGGCAGCACAGTTAAAGTTTCACTTTGTATTGTCACTAACAGTACAAATTATGTTTCTGCCTTACCTCTTTTCTTTGGTGACAGATCTATGTGACTCAGCATGGCAAGCGTGTTGTTTATTTCCAGAGGGGACCACAGGCCTGCTTCTACTTTGGGGTTTTCATTGCAAGGACTTTTTCCTTGTTCACCTGCCACATCCATGGAAGCACCTATAATGCAGTCATTTGGGATTATTCATTACTTAAATAGAATCCAGATTTTTCAGTCTCCATATCCCCAAGTCTTCTTGATATCTCTGTAGTGTGTTGAACATAACTAATGCCTCATCCCTGATGCAGTCTGCCACGCTCCTGTCACCCTCCCTGTTATCTTTTGCTGCAGAAAAGTTTTCCCTTACAATTATACTTCTCCTTCTACAAGTTTCTGTGACTTTTCTGCAGTACTAAGTGGAAGATGCCTGCCAACAAGCAACTTTTGAAGACCTTGTTCTGTAGGCATGTGGGATAAATGGGTTCTGTGGGTTGCCAAAGGCAGCTTTAGGCTGTTTTCTACCCAATTTGCTGGCTACTAAATATTAGTTCCTCAATAAAAGAGAATTACAGTAGGTCCGTGAAAATGTTACTTAATGTTTAATTGAAAAATAGTAAGTGGATGCTAGGAATTTTCAGGACTAAACAAAATTAGAAAGCATCTCTTCCCACTTCATAAATCCACAGTGACCTGCAATTTGAATAATCTGCATTTCTAGTCCCCTCACTTCTAAAAAGATGTATTGGAAATGGAAAATATTCAGAGAAGAGTAATTAAGGAATAGGTTTACATCAGTGACTGAATACATGAGATTCCTCAGCTGGGAGGCAATTTCTGAAGGAAAATATAAAATCATTATGTGTATGAAGAAAAAAAATTACACTCTTGCTTTACAATACAGTAACTGGGGGTGTTGCAGGTTATAAAAAATTTACATGGGTTAAAAGCAATTAGAAAAATATGTAGAAAAAATACATCAGCAGCCTCTGAACAACAGGAATACACTATGGGCATATGAGGGCAGTTTTAACTGCTTATCGTGTCCTTACTGTCAGTTTGTCAGATATCAGCTGCTGACTGCTGGAAACTGGATGTAAGTTGAGTCTGACCCAGTACAACTCCTTTAATTTGTTATTGTAAATAGATTCATTCCCTTTGCCAAGAGCTGCTGCTGGTAAATGATAAATCTTACATTGCAAATTGCTTCCTTACCACTATGTACCTCTCAGTAGGACAACCAGCCATTTGCTTTGCCCACTCTTTAAACCAACCGTCTGTTGCAATATGTAAATTCAGAAGCTTTTTCACAGTATCAGACTTCTAGATATTTTGTGGAAGGGGCCTCTGAAATCCACACTAAGGAGTATACATCTCACAGGAATTGTAACAAGATATTTAGCATTCCAGTCGTGGACGGACGATGTGTGTCATGCACTTTGGCCGTGACAAACTTCATATTGAAAGAACGGAATTAGGGGTAGCAAAATAAAGTAATTATAGAAATCACCTTACGTCATGTTCTGATTTTACTCCAAACTTGAAATGCAATAGGAGCGAACAGCTGATTGGATATAGTATGTGCTAATGAATCCATTTGGTAGTGGCTGGGGAAGCCAAGGGGATATCCAATTCTGAGCCTTGTACCTGTAGCATAGTATAGCACAAGTGGTTACCTTATCAACAAGAAATGAAAATGAATCTAAGGAACCTAAGGAAGTGCAAATTTGTAGTTAGATTCAGATGGAATTCTCTTCCCCAGTATATTGTAACAGGATAGTTTGTTGGTATCGCAGTGCACTTTGTCAAAAAGTGGCTGTGAACTGTACAGGGAAAAATGAAATTAGATCTGCCACTTGTGCAACTTCCTTTTTTCAGAGGGCTGATTCACCTGGCTCAGCTGGTCATGAGGATTATCTAGTACTGGAAGCTTTTGAGATTACTCAAAGCTGTGAGAAATTCAGAGTAGCAGGAAGATGAAGCATGTTTCCAATCAGTCCTATCCCAAATTATTTTTCACACTCTTTCATTTAAGAAGGACAGAGGCATTTACTTTACATTAAAAGCAACAGATTTAAAGTTTATCTATTCTATGCTTTTATATCTAAAAATACAAACACCACATTTTTTTTGTAGCGCTGATGGGTGAGCTTTAAGATTTCTGGTCTGGAGCTGGGAGGAAACTAAGTAACTGTGAAAGGAACTGTAACAGGACAGAAAGCACAGCAATGACAGCAGAGCAGCAAGGTCCTAGGCTGCCGCAATTGAGGACTTGCTCAAACCCAACAGCAGCGGGCTCAGAAACAAAGGAAAGAATCTGCTTACCTTCAGAAGGCCTCAGGTCTGCAGGGATCTCCAGCAAGAAACCTTCTCCTCCACTGCCAACCCTTAAATGAGGGCTGGGAAGGGGTGCATCCTGGCTCCACCCCTTCTGGTCACTCAGGTGCGCTGCATGCACTGAGCTCCCCTGGATTGGCCCTGCCTTCCCACCAGGTGCTCAGTCACTGCTTCAAGCCGTGACTTGGCATTTCTGCTACAGGAACCAAGTTGGGATTAATTTTATAGATATAATAACTGGGTTTATTTAGGTTTCTGTATGTGTTTTCCCCCTGCCACCACAAGTGAGCTCTCTACACTATGTTGATTTCTATTGACCCCAAAGCTTGTATTTCTCACATCTCATTGTTGCAGCCCCATGGCTATCACTACCCAGTAAAAAATATTAGCTGTGTTAAATGCAAGAATAATTATGAGAATAAGCAAAGCTCCTTGGCCAAAGGGAAGGCCCTGCCTTGGGAATGTCTGAATGCAAGTTCAGTACGGATGCAACATTCATTGGGCTCGTGGACAAAGGAATCAATGCTAAGACTGAAAGCTCCACTGTTGATACAGCCATTTGTACAGTTCAAACTGCAGTCTACTTTTACACCACTACATATTAGGTACAGGGTAATGCAATATACCGTATGCTACATGAAGGGTCTAATACTTACGTACATACAACACACAGACAGACCCACTTGTGTGTATCTGTTCAGCACACAATACTAGTGTGTGTAAAATCACAGGGCTGTGCGGAGAAAAAAATTAGACCATGTTTGCACTATTGTACAAAGAGTAGGATAAGGAAAAAGTGTTTTCTTCTTTCCCTGTAGCTGTTTTTATCTTGCTTATGTTGAAAACATAATACAAACCACATTTCCTACCGCTGCTTCTGTCTCTTCTCCCACTGGCCTGAGTCTCTCAGCTCTGCAATTAAAATAATAATAACAGCTGCTATTTCTTTTTTAGTGTAGGGATTTGGGAGGTAGCCAAGTTCAGGCTTCTGCAGGAGTAATGCTTCCTGTAACTTGGCAAGAACAGACCTTTGTGGATATCTCTGCAGTTTGTGTAGAAATAACTTCACCCACATAATGGCTGATTAATTAGACTTGAGGCAGTGCAGATGACTTGAAAAGTAAGAAGAGGAGAAACACACAGCTTCCAACATAGAGCCGAACTGATAACAACACTTTCCCAAGCCTCACTCTGCTAATCCAGTCTTTGGGCTGTTCAGAATACTTCTATTAGTTATAACCATATGGGAAACGATTCCAATGTAAGACTACAACTAAAACAAAAACTAGAATTCAGTGGTAATAATCATTTGATGTAAAAAGTATAAATGCAGTTTATAATACAGCATTTAACCTTGAATAAACACCGATAAGGTAGAATCACAGTTAATTCTGCCTCCAAAATTCTGCTTTTCCACCTGAAAATCCAAAGGGAAAGTGGATAGATACCAATTTATGTGTTCTTAGTTATGACTGCACCCCCTGCAAAGTTTGTGCTTGTCATTTAAACCACAAAATGCACTCTGCATCTAGAATAGCAAAAGGAAACTCCTAGCACAAGCTTTATTATCACAGTAATAAATACCTGGAACAACAGGATCATTCTGCATGTTTTACATCTTCCGTATGATGAAAAGTACTGAGGCCAAGAGAGTGCACTAAAAAGGAACACTGATGCTTCTCAAAAGCTAGAGAATGAATGGGAAAAAAAGGAGAGGAAGAAGAAGAAAGAATGAGGAGAAAGCAAAGAGGAGAGGTGAGGGAGAGGGAGTCAAAAAGAGACTGGACAGTTAACAACAGTAAACTACAAAGAAAAGGCACCTTAAATAAAGGGCAATTGAAATAATCAAAATGAAAATTGTACAAGGATGAAGTGAAACTAAATGAATCAAAATGTCATCTGTTTTTAGAGATCTTGGTGCTCAGCTTCCCATAATACAGGATATCAGTGTTTCTGTGAGTCTCAGATCTAATTCCTCCTTGAGAAGCATAGGACAGACACCACAGATGCTCATTAGCCATGCAAAAGTGAAGATTTTGATTGAGTCAAAAATGGGAGACTCCAGTGGTTCCTCCAGGATCCCACAACACCCTGATAATTAGAATGGAATTAAACTGGGTACCTGGAGCCAAGGACAACCCATTGCTTCTGGCCTCAGCAGAATTTGCTTGTTGCTTTCATTGAAACTTATTCTCACACACAGTGAGGACCTGGATGTGGCTGCTGCAGGGAATAAACATCTGAACTGCTCAAGAGCCACCTGGGACTCAAGAACCACAGATGGTAGCACTGCTATAGTGATAACCTCAATTCAGTGCACTTCCAATCTGCCATGCAGGCTGGAGCAGACCCTTACCTTCAGCACTGATAGACTCCAGGCCTAGCTCTATGTAAAATTGAATGTTATAAAATTTTCTGTTTCCATTTCAATGTATAATGAACAGTACACTAGGCTTACTAAAAATATCAACTACAGCATGTGACAGAAGCGCTCATTTAATTAAAACAAACCTTAGGCCAGTAGCAGCTAGTACAATGGAAAATAAGAATAGAAAAACAAGACATTAAAGCTTCTTTTACATAAAAATAAATTACAGTTCTAACTATTTGTTAGAAATAGAATCTTGTGGAAGTGGAAATGGAGGACAGGTGAGAAAGGAAAGGGTCTGAAAGTCCTTCAAAGAAATTTAAATCAGCATCTAGGGTCTGTGTGGTCTCATATGCATCCCACCGAAATCATTACGTGCTGCAGTAACGTATGCAGGATTATATATACATAGCAATAGTGAATAACAAGCAGAATTACATGCTGTGTGAAGGAGCACGTTATATGTCTCAAGTGATTAACCTGAATTATCTGTTAATTCCTTCCAGCTTCACAAAATAGCTGGATCTATAAGGCTCAAGGGAGATAAAGCAGCTACGTTACCCCTGTGATCTCTCCCTCTCTGGTTCTGCATGGTGAGAACAGCCCTAACCGCCTTGGCACCGCACTCCTCCAGATGACTTGCAGTCATCCCTCTAGGAACAAGTGAACCTAATCCAAGGCCTTCTCACTTTCTGCTGAAGGATGATTCGCAGAACCCAGTGCCAGATCCCAGTAGTATCCCATAACCGTGATGGTATTCTCTGACAATTAATTCATTACTTGTACCTGGCTGCTGGCACAAAACAAAACATTTGCCACGTTGTCCTGAACTTTTGTAAGGTATTTTCTATTTTCAAACTCTCTTCCTGCTGAAACACTGTTCTCTCAAAGTCTTTATTTAGCATTTTTATATGCCTTTCTTGTTCTTTTTGTTGTTGTTGTTGTTGGTTTGGTTTGGCTTGGTTTGGTTTGGTTTGGTTTGGTTGTGAGGGCTCTCTCTTGCATTTACATCATTAAAACATTCACAATGTTCATCAGCAAAAGAGCTGGAATAAAAAATGGCTCCCGTTTTTTAGCTAGGTTTCAATCAGTAATGCTACACGTGCATAGAAACTGCACAGTATCTTTAGTTCTGATGCCTCCCGGATTTTCCTTCTTACACATAGAAAAGAAATAAAATATCCCCACTTTGTATTCCAGCTTCTAAAGTTTGGCCCTGACATGCAGTGAAGCCAGCAGGACGGGCTGGTGCAAAAAAATTCATAAAACCACTCGGAGTATTTCCAGGTGAGAATTTTAGGCAGAAATATTCACCTTTTTATAAAGTTAACTGAAGGAAAAAACATTTCTGGAAGTGTATTTACCCACTTGGCTGCATAAAAACACAGGTTAATCGAGGCAGTTTGGTAGATTTCAGATTATCCAAATTAAGTAACCAACGTGCATTTCAAATGCTAATGCTAATTTGTTTAAATATTATTTAAAATGTGAAGCACGGCAATGTGTTGTATTCATTTCACTGAAGCGCTCACCGCTTCTAACAACCAGACCGACGATTGGAACTGACGCGGCTATTTCGGTGCTGTTCTGAGAGACAGGCAGAGGAGTGCTGCAAGCACTCCGTGATCTTTAACTGCCACATTAACACTTTAAACTGCAGTTATCAGGGCAAAGGGGTCAAAGCCACCCCAAGAGCATGGACTGGAGAGTTATAATTAGCTCCTGAAAATAACAGAACATTCACTCACTTTCATAGGAAAAAAACCATCCATTCCCTGCAGCCAGACCCTTTCGAGCATTTACGTGTTTCTCCTGTCGCAGTTAAGTAGTCTCACAAAGTGAACGTGTTATAAGGAAAAGATGTTTCTCAGTTGCTGTGTAGTATTTTATTGTCCATGCAACTGCGCAGCCCAGCCCCAGAGACCCTTTCTTTCCTTTACCTGATTCTCTATGTCCGTTTATTACCTTCCATCACCTCCCTATCTCCTTGACTTCTTTAAACTTGTTTCAGCTGTTATTACCTTAAGCATTTACTAATCTGATGGCAACGGTCCCTACACAAAGTCACAGGGATTTTCCCGCACTGACCAGGCTGTAATCTTTTGGAAGCTGGAGCCAGGGCTATTTTGGCTGCAAGATGTCCACCGCGTCGCGGTTTCTAAGAAAACAATAAACTGTGCTCACGGTGCTGCGGTGAGCCATTCAGCACGCCAGCGTAGCTATCTGCTCGGCCCTTTCCTCACTTGATCACACGGTAATGACTGTGCTACTTAAGATAAAACCCTCGCAGCCTCACTTTTGCTGCTCAGGTGAAATGAAAGGAAGAATTTGACCTTTATGTTTTAAATCGGCCTCTGAAACCGTTAACGCGGCATGCAGCAAGCGTTTGTATTGTGCCGGCACAGCACCTAGCACGACGGCTTTTCCCCTCATCCTCTCCTGAACATTAAGTAATGCAAGCACGAAGCGGTGCAAATTTTGCACGCTTGCAAACGTTGTTCCTAGCAATGTTGTAGACAATACGGCTCCTGAGCCATGGCATAGGGCACAACGAGCTGAAGAAACCTGCCCGCGTACACCGCCAGCCCCGTGTTCAGTTTCCCCTTGGCGCAGTCTCGGGAAATCAAAGCCCGGGCAGGGCTGGGCACGGCTGGGGTTCCCCACCGACGCGGGGTTCCCCTCCCTTCGCGTCGCGGAGGGCACCGGCGGCTCCTCCGGGGGGGCGGCCCCCGCCGGGGC
>JACDJE010000035.1:3093976-3124394 GCA_016647715.1 Pavo muticus | reverse complement strand
CCCGCCGCGCCGCGTCGTGCCGCTCCGCTTCGCTGCGCGCTGAGGCTCCGTGGGCGGACGCGGCAGCCCACGGGCGCTGGCAGGCAGCCGCGCAGCGCGCGTCACGGCGGGGAGGGCCGGGCGGCACAGCCATAAATAGAGGCGAGGCGGCGACGGCAGCAGCACTCGCGGGGAATCCCTCCTGGCCTCTCTCCGAGCGGCGAGGTAAGGCGTGCGGGACGCGGCGTCGCTCCCCGGCGGCGCGGGGCCGGAGCGGGGAGCGCGGGGCTCTGACGGCTCTGACGGCTCTTCTCTCCTCCGCGTTCGCAGCCCGGCGTCCCCATGACTCTGAACCGCGGCGACAAGCTGCGCTACCTGGACAAGCGGCGCGGCAGCATGCCTTTCTCCGCACATCAGCACCTGCACCGGCGCAGCATGCCGGTGGACGAGCGGGACCTGCGGGCCGCTCTGCCGCAAGACGAGCTATCGGGCCTGGTGCGCTGCACCTCGTACAGCCCCGGCGAGGCGCACCGGGAGAGCTGGGCCTCCGACTCCTCCGACTCCGTCATCTCCTCGGGCAGCGACTCGGACGGCAGTTTCTACAAGGTGATCCTGCTGGGTGAACACGGCGTCGGCAAGACCAGCCTGGCCCGCATCTTCGGCGGCGTAGAGGACGGCGCGGAGGCGGAGGAAGCCGGTGAGGACGCGGGCAGTGCGGAGCCCCCAGCCCGGAGTGCACGGGGGGCGGTGGGCGTCCGGGCGCGGGGTGACGGCGCTTTAACGAACACTGTTTTCCCTCCAGGAAACACGTACGACAGATCGATTATGGTCGATGGAGAAGAAGCGTCTCTCGTGGTGTTCGATATCTGGGAACAGGTACTTGCAGCTCGAAGATACTTTTTCTTTATGGACAGGTCTGCGGTTTGCTCCAGAAATGTGTAGCAATGGAACGACTCTGTCTGGCTATTTATTGTCAGATGAGAAACATTGAAAGGGTGAAAAACTGGAATTCATGCTGCCTTGATTCTCCCTTGCAGTTATTTTCTCGTATCTAGACAAGCAGTTTAGAAACCTGGCTAGGCTTGGGCTGTGGATCCCTCAGTGCTCTGAATAAAGCTTACATTGGCAGCCCCAGGGAATTCCTGTAAAATTAGAGACTGACAATCCGATCGGTGCAGACTTGATATTGTTTCTAGAAACAGTAAGAAGATTTTAGGAAAACTTCATGTAGGCTGGTTTACTTTTGCTGTTCATAAATAGATAAAGCTAATAAAAATATCTTTCAGGCGTTTACAATACTTAAACCATTAACTAGGCAGTGCCGAATATCTTTTTCAATGCAGTAAATCTATTTGCCTCCTTTTGTTTTAGGATGACAGCCAATGGCTTCAGAACCACTGCATGAAGATGGGAGATGCCTACATCATTGTCTATTCAGTGACAGACAAAGTTAGTTTTGAAAAAGCCTCGGAACTAAGGATCCAGCTAAGAAGAGCAAGGCAAACGGAAGACATTCCTATTATTCTTGTGGGCAATAAGAGTGACCTGGTCAGGTCCCGGGAAGTCTCAGTCGATGGTAAGATACTATTCATTTATACAATAATGTCTAAATTATTAGTAGCAAAGGCAGCAGAGGATCGTGATCAACAGAGCTGGTCCAGATTTGATGTAGAAAAGTGTATTATTGGAGGCACACCAGAGAAATCAAGCCAGCTGGTTCACAGTGGGGACTCTGCACCACGGAAAACAGTGAGGGAAGGCTCATACATTGAGCTGGGCTCTGAACTACAGTACAAGAGACACGCAGCTTCAGAGCTACACGAGCAACGGGCTGAGGCTGCAGTTTTACTGCACGTAGCAGTTGCTAGTCTCAAGATTTGATAGCCTTCTTAAGAGACAGAAGTGCCATGTCATAGAACCCAGGCAGTCTCTGATGATGGTGATCCCATAGTAATAGTGCAACCCTTTCCTCTAGAAGTGATTCCATCATGTTTGAGGCGAGGTGGAGAGACTAGGCTCACACAGGCTTTTTGTATCTCATCTACAGCTGTGGTCAGTGAGAATTTTCTGTTCCAGTGTGTGTTTCAGCAGCTGAGTACAGTAACAACTGCCACGTATTAATTTCACATATTAAAATCTGTTTTTCCTTCTGCTGGGAAGAATACTGTGGAAATATTGGTGTCTTTGATGCTAGAGAACCATTTCTTGCTGTCTGGTTCTGGCATACTTCCTGTGTTAAATGCCTGCATGGGGAATTGACTGGAGTTCATCAGGAGGTTCTCATTCTTTGCAGACTGGTGGCAGTGCATAGTTCACCTGTCCTAGAAGTGACACTGTTTTACTCAGGCTGGCAGCTTTGTCATTATTCACCACAAGGTGGACAAGGAAATTTGTTATGCAGCGGTGTTCCAGGGTTACACGTCTACCTCTGGAACACTGGGGACAGAGCATTGTCTGTTTTGAATGCAGTCCTGATCAAATCCAGTAGTTGACAACATTATGACCTCTGCTGTAACCTATATAACAACCTGACCTTTTAATCTGCATCAGCTTCATCTGTGCCTGATGTGGAAGACTCTCACTTCTTACAGCAAGGCTGAGATGTATGATTGCTCAACAACTTCCAGAAGAAATAGCAACTAGTTCTTCTTTCTGTACCTCACAATCTTTCCTATCAGACAGCAAGCATGCATCAAGTCCCTCCCTTAAATCAGCTATAGATATTAAATGATACTGGGATGGTCTGCCTATAGGGCTACTTTTGCCTTACAGCCAGCATCTCTGGTCAAGTGGGACTTCTGACCACACCACAACAAAAGAATGAAAAGTAAGGGGACAAAACCATGACTGCAAATATTCTAATTTACTGCTGTGTAATAAAGCTCTTTGGTGTTGAAGACACTTTCCTTTCTTTTTAAGTTAACCCATTTTTTTCCTGCTAGTATATATGAAGAGAAAATGTCAGTCTCCACTCATCTCCCTTCTTTTCTTTCCATCCAGAGGGACGGGCCTGTGCTGTTGTGTTTGACTGCAAGTTCATTGAGACCTCAGCTGCTCTTCATCATAATGTCAAGGACCTGTTTGAAGGTATTGTTCGGCAAATTAGACTTCGCAAAGACAGCAAAGAAGACAACGCTAGGAGAATGGCCAACACAAAAAGAAGAGAAAGCATAGGCAAAAAGGCAAAGCGATTTCTTGGGAGAATTGTGGCAAAGAACAACAAGAAGATGGCTTTCAAAGCAAAATCAAAGTCTTGCCATGACTTATCTGTGCTTTAGAAGCTTTCAGCAAGGCCAGATGTTGCGTGTTGGAGGTGAACAAGCATTTGGCTGTTGAGAAGCATATGGATGATCCTCATGGTGAAAAAAAAGTGACTTATCAATTGAGACTCTCATTTAATGCCTTAAGGTGCACAAGCAAGTCTGGAAGTTACCTTACAGTGTTGGCTTCATTGATGAATGGTTTGTTTCAATGTATACAAGTAAATGAACTAACTTTAATTAAGTGGCTTGACATGCCCACATTTTCACTATGTATATATGTTACATACATCCTCTTGTCCTGTGGATACCAGAGATACAAAGATAAGAAAGGATGATAAGTATCACCACAGACTTGCCTCGTTTGCAGAGCAAAACTTAAACTTGTACGCAGGCTCGTACACTCTTTTTAGTATAAAGTCAGCAATGATAAATCTTTTTAAATTTAAATGTGGGGTGGGAGGAAGTAGAGCCACATTAGAATGGAAGGAAAACAAATTTATATATATAGGTTAAATACGGAACAGATATCATTTTATGAAGTTAATTTGCACTTCCATTACCTGTTATTCAATTAATTTGTTACTTGTTTACATGCAGATTTTATAATAAAGTATTATTTCTGGTTATAATAGACTGTGCTTTTTTCATAGTATGGATAAAGAATGAGAGAGCAGTATTTTTATACTTATCATTTTTCACTGTATAAAACATTAATTACAAACTTCAACTGATCTATGCAGATCTGTATGTTGCAGTTCTGGAATGAAATGAATCAGGAATGCTCTGTCCTGTTCCTCAGCAGACAGTTCTTTTAAGTAATTCCTGCTTTTGTGAACACCCTAGTACAGCAGCTGATATTGGAAAGGCGTATCTTGATGTTATTGTTCGTCTTCAACCTAGTTCTCTTGTCAGCTTTAGCAGAAATAGACCTCTAAATAATACCTTTAGTTGTTTAGGTTATTGTCCATGCTGATGAATTGAAACCTGCAATCTTCAGCTTCTTACATCTCTCTAGGCTTGAAGGCTTGGTATGACAGCCAATGAGCAAATGTGGGTTTTTGTTGTTGCTTGTTGTTTGTGTCTTGTTTCTCATCTGTTTGTTTTCCTTTTTTGGGAGCAATGTAATTTTCCCATCTACTCACAAGCCTGTAAATACCTTTCAGTGGCTTTGGGAATTTCAAAGGAGCCTGGCAAGGCTGTCTGAGAGAGTTCTGAAAGACTCCAGCTGTGGGCTACTGTGGCCTGGAGCACTGCCATAGTTTTCAAGTCCTGTGTTATGATTAATGTGTTTCCATGATTTTTACCTATTTGCTATTCATGAATTTAAAAATCAGTCATGCCTCAGCAAATAAATTAGGCTGACTGCATATGCTTTATAAATTCCTCTATAAAGGATACATTATCTTTAAATTCTTCCATAAACTCAGTTCTCACAATTGATAAATCACAAGTCCCCTCTCTTTCCACTCCCCCTATCTGAGTCTAGTTATTTAAAGAGATTGTTCCACTGACTGGGAGCTCTTCGCATGCTCTTACAGAGGCTGCCCCTTCCCGTGCAGCAGACAAATAGCATCGGCTGTTACACCTCAGTGTGAGCTTCCCTGAGCTTGAACAAACAACTCTGCATGTGCTTAGCCTCCTGATGTGCTGCTGGGGCAGCTAACCGTTGGCTTCAGTGTATGTTGTCGCTAACAGGTCACATCAGTTTTCTTGTGAAGAGAGGTGTTTGCTTTGTGACCTGTGTGAGGTACAAAGCAAGTGATTCTGCCCTGCAGCTGAAGCTTACATTTACCTGGTGATACTTTTTATATGGATTTGGCCTTTTTTCACTAGTCTTGCTTTCTGGCACACTATTATTTTCCCTGGAATGTCTAACCACAGTCAAGAGCATGGCACCAGAGGTCTATTTACACTGAAGCTTTTATCTTTCAACACCAAAGAAAATGCCCGAGTCGTGAAAACCTTGCTGCAAAAGTGTCCAAACCGATGTGCATAAATCTGACATATACCTATTTATGCTTATATTCAAGCTATTAGCAAAACTTTGTGTTGCTGCCTGTGTGTTTGCAAAGCTTCTGCCTTTTGGTTGTCCTATGTTTTCAGAATGACTGGGAGAGGATTGACACTTCATCTGGATTGACTTTCAAGATTTAATTCTGCCAATATTAAATACAAGGAATGTGATAGAAATCCAGAGATCCAGATGTGTCTTCACAAAGTGCAACGTGTTACAAAGATGTTGCAACACAACTGCAGCTGCAAAGCCTCCTCAAGGTCATGGTTAACAGCTGTGCTTTTTTGCATACTCTGACCTACAAATCAGATTTTTTCTTGTGTTTGTGAATTCAAAAGATCAGGTTTGGACAACTCTAAAGGTTCATATGAACCGGGGGAAAGAATTTGTGTTTTAGAATTGTGTCATATAGGCTACTGTGAGACAATAAACTGAATCATCTGAAAGAAACGTAGGCTCATCTGTGCTGTATTCAAACAGTTAACTTTATACAATAAAATACTTTTCAAATCCCCGTTGCATTGTTTTTTTCTCATTTGTTTGCTTTTACAAGATTTTTTCTGCATAATTCAGCAATAGTTCATGAATATGGGGAGGGTTTGATGTTATTGCAGCTTTGATCATAACCTGCTCTAGAACAATGTCATATTCCATACTATGGAAGCATTGCCATGAATATTATTTTGCAGAGATTTTGTAGCTTGTGGAAGACTTTCCACCCTGAACAATATTAATTTCTAGCATATAATTTAGTGCAGTTTCCAAGGGGATATTTTGAAAGTACACATGCAAGCAGCAACAGGCATCCAACTGCCAAAAGCCTCCAAAAATCAACACTCCTCAAAAGGTTATTCCTATCTTCAAGCATTGGACAGTCACCGATGGGTTTTGTAATTTGAGATGGATGCTCAGATTCTAGTCGTTAATGGGGGTGAATCTCTGTCAGGTGAAACATGCTGGGAGTTCCAGACAACAGCATTTTCTCTCATTAACAGAACACAAGCGAGTGTCAGAGGTAACATTGCTGTGAGTTCTCTTAGTTTTTGCCTGTGTACATCAGTTTTAATTTGCAGGGACAGTTCACACAGTCATTTAATCTTTATTGCTTTCACTGCTTCTGCCAGCTGAGGTTCCTGTTACAGCTGATCATGATAGAGGATTTTGTGTTGGCATAAATCCTTTTGGAACAACTCTAATTATTATCATCTGCAGTGGAAGGACATTGCCTTTTATGTGATGCATACATTAGGTAAACAAGCCAAAGACTCCTCTGCCTGTTATTTCTAAAATAGCTTCTGTAAAACTCTTCACAGTATAAAAAATGTGAAGAAAATCATTCCTCCATCTGCCAAAAACACTAAGTGTAAAATCGAGTCACATAAATAGAGATGCAATGTAAACTGCTGGGTGAAGACACAGCATCACCAAAAATGCAGTTTTATTCAGATGTATTTTCCCAAAATAGTAGTACAAAACCAGGCCAGGATCTACATAGTAACGTTGCGTAACACAATTGTTCTTTTCTGGAAAAAAAGCATAGTGAGTTGACGGTGAATAAGAATTCAGTGCACGATAGAAGATCACTAAGAGGTAGTTCAAGAAAAGTGGGACAATACTTACGCTGACATTTGCTTTAGTTCTCTCATTTTTTTTCAGGGACGATTACAGACTAATTGCATGTACAACACCGAGACCTCCTTGAATCTCGATTTGTATCACATCCGTGCATCCCAGGGCTGCCATTTAATTTATAGGAATGATCTCTAGCATTATAATGGGCGATTTGACTCCCTGTTTGGATAAAGGAACATCTGATCTCCAATACTCCTCAAGTTATCAATGTCTAAAAATTCAAACTGTAAACAGTGTCAACTGTCTTTGTGCTCTATGACATGGATGTTGAATAGAGAAGTAAGAGATAAAAAGAGAATGAAGTACGTATCATTTAAATTCAAATATGATTCATCTAACCCACTGTGCAGAATCCAAATGGGAGCACCATTGTTAACTTAAAATTGTACTAAGAATTGCAGCATTAGCAGGTAGAAAGCAGGCTAAGGAATTTACTTAAACACTGAGTTCTTCACCAACAATTACCTTTCTATTAATTATGTACCGTGAAAATGCCCTGGCAACCAGGTAGAAAGGGCAACATATGTTCTAAAGACTCCCCTTGCTCTTGTTTTCTTTATTTTTTCTTTTATTTCCTGATTTTTAAATGTGTTGTTTGAATGAATCACTGGAAACCAATTAGGGCTGAACTACTGAGTTCTTTTCTATTATTTCCAACATTTATCCCAGGACCTGAAGAAGATGTTAATCTGAACTGAAACAGATTCAGAGACAGAAGTCAACAGAATCCATTTGAATATCTGAATTTTCTCATTCTCTTAAAATAAGCTTCTCAAAGGCCCAAAACAAGGGCTGAAGAAAGGGCAGGATTTGGAGAGCCAATGCAGAATCAAAAGTTGCTCCTACTCAGAATAGTACAGACAACTTGTAAAAAGCTTTACGGCAATAAGTTCCACTTTCATCAGCCTCATTACACTAGCATAAATAACTACACTTTTGTATGGCTTGTAGTGCCACTGAAGGTTGTGACCCCTGCCTTAGGAATGACGATTTTCAATTCAGTAGACATCTTGGCAGAAGAATAGAAATTTTTGTCACCCTAAAATGGATTATTGTAATGCATTATGCTTAACAGAGAGCTTTCAGGAGCTCTGTGCTGTAGGAAATATAGCCATGTTAATTAAGCCAGCTAGGTCACAATGAGCACATAACTCCTGTGCTCTGGCCTGTGTTCCCATATGTTTCTAAGTAAAGTGATGATCTAGAAAAGCTACAAATAGCACTGGACATAACTAATGCTGACACTGCTTCACTTTGCTGCATGTTTCTTGGCTTCAACATAGCTTGCTGAACTCACTATAAAGTCAACACCATTTCTTGATTCAGGGCCGCTCAGCAAGAACAATCTCTGCGTTTCTAATTGCAGCTATCACGCCATCATAGGTATTGGGCAACAACAATTTAGTGCATTTTACACTGCAAAGGTACCTGCAAGAGATCATGCCCTGTTTATTAGCCTTGCATCTCAAGGGCGCAAAAAGCACAAAGCAGCAGAAACAGATCTAAACCGAACTAGAACATACAGTAAATTTTGAAGCCATGCAAACCTGCAGCAGCTCCTGCTCACCATGAGCCTTCCACTGGAAATTCTGAGAAGTGTTCGTCTACTTAATCTTCAATAAGAAGAATAATCTAACTCTTTTTGGATATCAGCCAGGTGCTGAACAACTTTCTCACAGATTTCCCAGTCAGAGGTACCCCAGTTATAGGGCTCCTTTGTCACACGCTTTTCATGTCAACTTCAATTTTATCTTTCCAACCTGCACTGTTACACATTGTCACCCTTGCAGCAGTGGCTCAGCAGTACGCTGGGAACGTCTGCTGCTGCATGACTTACTGAAAAACATCAGCTGTCAACAGCTGTAACATGAACCTGGTCCCCCAGCTCATTACTTTACATAATACGGTCTAGATAAAAATGTCAGATTTTGCTGCACACAAGTCCCTGATTAGGACAGCATAGCAAATTAAATTACTCTCTCCTTGAATGTCAGGGGTACTACTGCATTTGCAAGGCAAAAAGGAATGGGATGTTTTTAACTAATCTGTTTGTGGGGAAAGAAAAAAGAAAAAACGTATGCAGTCTGACAGCCGCCTTTCATTTTTAGCCTATGGTCATTTTCCAGTGGAAATCTCAGAGGCTATATCGTTGTGTATGCTCTTCTGCCCTCCAACTATTACTAGAACTCTTAGATTTCTATCCTTCCTGCCTGGACCCACATAGAAAATATTCTTCAAAATCTCACAGAAAGCAAGGTGGTGAAAGTTATGAGCAGTAGAAAAGTTCTCAAGATTTTTAAGAATAGCAATGAAAGCGTTTTATTCAAGAAATTAACATTTCTATGCAGGGTTTACAGCTCACAGAGCATTACCTAGTTACAAAAAAAAAGAAACAGAACTCATCAGCCTTTATCAATAATAAGTATTTTCTGTGTTTCTCTTGATACTCTGCAACAGACCTAAAGTCACTGCCCACAACAAAGTGCAAAGTAGACCAACCAGAAACTACAGTACTAGGCTACTTCCTTATTGTTACCAATCTAAGTTTTTGCTTGTAACACAAGTAAAGGCACTGAGTTCATACGTTTATCATAAATGCACAACAATGCATCTATATGCAACCATTACGTGCAGAACCGGTTTTATTTTTTTTTTTTTCTCTTTCACAGTAGTTCAAAGGATAACACTAAAAATCAAAGCTATAGCAGAGAAGTGAACTAAGCACAAAAATACAGCAGTAGACAGACTGCAGATCTGTCTTTTATTCACCTTCTGTTTTTCAAGATACCGGAGAGCTGAAGTATCCATGCCTGTCTGCTTAACTTTATTCAGAAGCAGAGCTACTCAAGTAGCAGAGCAGAACTTTGAACAGCCAGATCCTGGAGAGCAAAGACTGAGGGTGCAAATACGCATCCGTGTACCTTCTATAGTCTCAGATTCATCACTAGCAGAATATGCACTTCTTTTTAGACAGGTCTCAAGGGTTCCAGACAACGGCACATCTTGTATTCCAAAACCACGTTCAAAACTAAAAAGCATTAAGATCTTTCTAATTAATTTTATACTCAGCCTTCATAAAATTACTTGTAAATTAAATTCTTAGTTGGTTTTTACAGGACTTGATTTGGCTAGTAATTGGCTCAATTTTAATTACAAGGTAATTAATTAACATGTCTTTATTATTTTGCTCCCAAAGTAATGTTCTTCCCTTCAAGAGCAAGATGCAGAAATCAGAGAAATTGGGAGCTGGCTGAATTTCTGCCTCTTTTCTGCTGGCTTGGACTGTGACCCCTTAAACTCACCCTGCTCTCACCTGTCCTTCCCATCAACACAGGTAAGGACGTCTCCAGCCTTTAAAGTGAGCACTGTAGCAATTAGTGTCTCACTTGCTTTAGAGCTTTTTCATTTCTTGTTGAAGGACTGTGCTTAAATATCTGCTGATTCAGTTCTCGTATGAGGAGTATGATGTTGAGCAGATGTTCAGCCCAAAGGAACAAGCCACAGAGAAATTTTGACAGGAGCTTGTACGCTGTGAATACTGTAAAGGAAACTTAGCATTCTGGCTCTTGGATGCAGGTCTTTCTTGACTGGACAAACATTTTTAATATCCTCCTGAATACTGAACATCAGAAGTTTGTAGGTTTGTTTTTAAGAGTTTTGGAAGCGCTCAGGCATACTGAACTTCTATTTTTATGCTGGCAGAGGTCTGTTCAGCGGCAACAATCAAAGTTAAAGTTGTATCTATGAAATTAAACTTATTTTGATTTCGTTTTGTTTGTTTTTAGGATTTTTTACTTTGGATGTAAAAAACATGAAGACTGACCCTACATTGGCACTCACAAAAGTCACATCATGACCTGGCCAAAAGGAAAGTGTTCAAATGACATCTATATGCAGCTTGATCTTTTCATTCAAGGGTTGGACCGGAATGTTCATGAAATCATCTCTCACTTTCCTTTAATCTCTTCTGAAACTGCAAATAGGGGATGTAGATCATGCACAGGCCAGAGAAGAGCTGCATTGTGGACTCTTGGATCACAGTCTGCTGCCTGCAGTTCTCTTCTCGTCCTCTATAACTGCAACAGCCAGGGTAAATGCAGAGGGGGGACAAAGTACAGAAAGGAGGGAACAGTGGAGGAACGAAACATCACTTGTCTCTGAGCTGCTTCCATGCTCAGAGGGAAACTTCCTGCGTCACAGTGTCACCTCCTCACTTCCTCTTCTCTTCCTCCAAGAAGAAAGGGCTATTTTTAATTTACTGATTGTAAAGCTTACTTTCCCAACAGCAGGATAGAGGTTTAATTAAAACACCAACTGGTACTAACATAATCCAGAGAAATCCCATCTCTTTCAAGGAATAAGCCCCTGCCGAGGTTGGTTTACTGAAGTGATCCAGTTTAGGCAGTTTTCTGTGTTACGCCTTGAATTTAATTGCATCTGCCAAAACCATTCAAATCTGGAAAACGTATTACGTGACATTGAAAATGGCTTATTAAGGTCACTTGTTGAATAATGGATGAAGAACACTGGAAGTATTTTAATATTTGTTTTTCTCTTACCCTTAGAATTTCCTGCAAGGATTACCAAGAAAAAAAAGAAAAGAAAAGCTGAAATTCTTCATTCTACTTATCTACATCCCTATCAGTACGGCCAAGAAGGAACAGGACCTCCATTGATAAACGGATACCCAGCTTTATCATTCTCTTTTCAACAGAATATTACTTATGCAAAAACTGTTGTTGAGAACAGAGGACAAATCCTGCTTTTTTATGGAGTTAGCAGATCTAGGCCCTGTTTTTGGAAACACTATCGCATGCTTAATGCCAGCAAGGTACACTGGATCCATAAGATTGAATAAATATTTAAAAGGCTATTGGTTTGGAATTGTATTCTTGCTATAGTACTGGGAAAACAAAAACAGAATTTGGCATTGTGTGAGTATCTATGTCATCTCATGAAAATGTATGGCATGTTTGCAGAAGCAGAAATACATTCTGAAAACAAAATAATTGCGGGGCAATTTCCATCCAACAGGCACATTGTGACAAAAAGATGAACAAGCATAGAATAGTTCTCCAGACAGATGAATAGCAAAGCCAAGCAATTCTTCCAGCGTGATTTATTTTACCTAACTTAGGAAACAAAACAACAGCAAAAATAACATAGATCGTGGAACGAGAGCGATTGCAACAATCAGCTGTTGTTTGGAATGTCCTTAGTGCTTACACTTCACCGAAGTGAAGAAGAAGGCAATCACTAAAATACTAAACTAAATTAATTAATGTCACATGGATTGAGAAGTTTTACTGAGCAGCGTGGTGCTAAAAATCAGTTTTCCAAAGAAAAGAATACAATTCTAACACATCAGCCTAAACTGTGCAATTTTATCAGAGGAGTAGCAGACATTTTGCTTAACATTCTACCCTTTGGAATGATTAAGTTGGAATTTCGCTTCCACTGAAGAAGTAAGAACATAGCTTTCAGGCTACAGGAAGTTTAAAATGTACCCTGCATAAACTCCAAAGGACCAAGTAAAAGATATTTCTTAATTTTCATACAACTTTGCTCATGAAATTGTGGTGAAGTTTAAGACTGTGGGAAGTGTCCATATGAGACCCATACAAGATTCCAGGAAGTAGCAGCACAGCAGCACTGCGTCCTCCTCCTGTATGCCAAGCTTTGGTTACTGGGATATGCTTTTTGTTTGGTTGTTTGGTTGTTTGTTTTATTCTGGGGAGGAAAGCTTGAGCATCTTACGTGTTGAGTTATTAAAAACCTGTGAAGATACGTCTATGGTGTAACATAATCCCACCCTGTCAAGGGCTTCTTTGTCTTGTGTATGCCCACATGTGCTTTTTCCTTTTGTGCTGAAATATCAGGAGCCTTCTCTGTATCTTTACGGTACAGGAGAAGAGACCCAAGTTTGTCTCAGGAATTTTTAAGTCTCCAAAGCAAAATGTTCTAAAATGCCCATTGCACGGGAGGATGCAACAGGGAGATGAAATGTCAACATCTTATGCTTTTATATTTGTTTTTCTTAATTCAGAGCCATTGCAATTTAGTAAAAAAAAGCATAACTTCAAACACAGGCTGATACATATCTAACTTCCAGAATTATTGCTTTATGAGATCCCCTTTTACTCCCACTCCATTTCCCTGTGTTTCCTAGTGGAAACAGTGCTTTGAGGCTAGAAATAAGAAGAAACAAAAAAGGAATTCCTCCAAAAATCATGTGGGAAAATGGTTTCCTGCCCAGCCCTGCTTGCAAATACAATGGCTTAAATGCTAACCATGTTGAAGCCGCTAAGAGTTTTCCCTTAGATCTGATCATAGCAAAGATATTCATTTTCTTTGTCATTAAAGATATAACTTGAAGAGGCATAAAAAGGGAAATATTTCAACTTTTTTAAAGTAGATTTTACAAAAATTGGCAAGCTATGCATAACAAGAATTCAAACTTCTACTTCTTGTGCATTTTGCACAAGGCTGTTTTGACAGATGGATGCATTCAGACAGAGAAATTAAAATGAATGCAGAAACGCTCTCCCGATTATTTTTGTTTCCAATATCTTGAATATTTAAATGACTACAGACTAAACTATGTTTCTATATTTGGGAGGCAATCAACAACAACACTGTGGAAAAATCTTTCATTGTATTTGATTAAAAACAGAGCACAGGTCAGAGCCCTGCAAATGCATTATGCCCCTGCCACAGGAACGCTTCTGCACCATAGAGCGTAATTATGTGCTTGCGTTTCTGAAGAGCATTATGGAGTTCAAAGAACAACTTTAATTTAGGAAATTAAGCATATGCCAGGGGATTTGGAATGCTGACCTCCAGCTCACTCATCCCACCTCTTGGCCCAGGAGTATATGCGGCTCATGCGGCTCAAGCCATTGGGGAAGGGACAGTGAAGCCAATTCACTGATAAATCCTCCCCTCACAGGTATCATCAGATCTAAGAACAGCATTTTGAAGATCCACAGCAGAATTTCTCAACACTCTTCTATTACGGTTTTAAATGTGTTTTGTGATTAGAGCCCTTCCGTACAGGCTGATGTGCATTAAAGAACATATCAAAACTGAAATGGATAGATTACTTCATTAAAGGTGAATTTAATACTGCTCCCTTTTGGTACTGGGAATCCCACTGCTGTGTTACTCTTCTGTTTGCATAAACTAATAGTTTTTCATCAGAATAATATATTTAAAAGACACAGGGATTACACTAATAAATTATAATAGGAAAAATCAAAAGCATTCACCTACTGTTGGATTTCCTTGACATGTTAAATATATTGCCAGTTAAATGTATTAAAAAATATTTATATTTATATCATTAGTATTAAATTAAGGAATTTAAATTAAGGAAATCTGTTTGATTCTGTGTGAAATAAGATTTTAGGTTTAAGCACAAACCTTTGAGCTTTGCTGTTCTCCATTTTAAATACGAGATGTCTCCTTCAATAAAAAACATCAGATGATTACTGAGCATAAAGATACTCAAGACAAATTCTTAGATATGATCTCAGTCCATGTGTTCAAACATCTAGTTAACCTAAGTTTCTAGAGGCATGCTTGACTTAGAGTATGTAAGTCATCATCCTCCTATGAGCATTGGTCTTACACGTGTGACTAAAACTGGATACTTTCTTAAGAAAGTGGGTGATTCATGGCCTTAATCAAGAGTTACCATATTTAATCAAACTTACTTTGCTGTGAGATCAGACTGATATATACGGAATCCAACTCTTTACCTTTCCTCAAGGACATACACTGAAAACAATGCATTTTTATCCAATATTAGTGGCTTTTTCTTGTATCTGTCCTCAGCAACGTGCCTTTTTTTTATACCCAGACAAACTTTTGAACTGATAGCAAAGGAGGACAACGATGAAGAATACTGTGTGAAATAAGGAGTAGAAAAGCTTTGTCTGGTCTTTATCTACCTAAACTATTTTCTTGGTACTTGAAAGAACTAGTTGTTAATTTTTTTTTTTTCTATTTTAATTTTTATTTTAATTTTTTATTATTTTTTTAATTTTTTTTTTAAAAAAATCCCAAAAATGTTGACTTGAAAATGTTGCTGTGGTAACTCGAAGGACTCACAATTCCTGCTCCATTCTAACACAGTAACTGGGGCCCCTGACTGGGCTGTAAGGCATCCAGTGCTCCCAGTTCTCACACTTCTTAAGAATTCCTGATCTTTGTTTATTAAAAAAAAGGTAAGCTAATAGGCATGTTAGTTCACAGAGGATAGAATAGTTCTTAGAGACCCTGAGAACAATTTCTAGAAGGTTCTGAGTGCCTCCGAACATTCTTTGAACATTCTTTACTATACATATAATTTTCTAGTTTTTAGTCAGCATCTTTATTTTAAATGAAGAATTGGATACATGTAGTCTACCTTTAATTCTGCAATTCATATACTACATAATCTTTGCACAATAAAAGATAAAAAGAAAAGAATATACTCAATTTGTAAGTATAAGCACTGCTCACTGGAACCACTCACTTTAGATATTCATACACACAGAAAACAATCTATGCTGTGTACTGCACTGTGTCTCTATCCTGGGATCTCATTAGGCACAAAGACATTATGGAGAAGTTATCATAACTGTTAAAGAAAATAAAGCCAAAGTCCTTTAACATAAATATTATGCTCCAGCTCAATCCTATCATGGAGCATGCAACCAAAACAAATGTCACTGATGCTAAATTTGTCTCTTAATTCCTAACAACCTCTTTGACTTCAGTAACTGCCCTCTGTTAGAGTAACAAATGCAGTCATTCTCCTTCCCAGCCATAAGCACCATCTGCCATTTAATAGGTGCTTCAGCAACTCATTAGTGTGTACTTAAATTGACTTTGAACAGAGCACTTCCATTTTATTGCTGCTGTGCTTTGCATCACCAGCTAGGACCCTTAAATTCAATATTGATTAAGTCCAGGTTTGCGCAACTGGTGCTGTAACTTTATTTTCAGGCTTAGTATCCTGTTCCTCACTTGATTCTTTCTGAATTAATGAGCATACAACATGGTCCAAGCACAACTGTACTACTTTTCAGAGAGCAGTATTTCAGCAAGCATTTCTAAGGAGATTTAGGAATGTTACAAGTGTGTTTGGAGTGTACAGCTGCTCAATTGCATGCGCAGAGTCAAGATCTGTGCACCTTAATGAGTATAAAATTAATGTAAAGAAGTATTTATAGATATATTTTGGACATTCTTTAAAAAGCTACTCAGAAAATAGTAGTGGAATTTTTTTGAGCAATAAGTTAAATGGCATTTTGATGCCAATTAATCTTCTTTTTTATAGTAATCACTTTACCAAAATTTGCAAATTAAAGAATGTGGGTTACTTACAGTTCATGGCCGAGAAGGCACGTTCTGTAAGATTTAAGTCATGTAAGATCTTATATCTGACTTCCTACCCTCTTGGGTGCGATAAATACTCAATGGCTAATTACAGCACTGGAAAAGAAAATATGGGGGTTCACCTATCTCACAGTGGCAACTCTGTGGGCACCTTTTTAAGATGCTGAGCACTTTTCACAACACAATCACATTTTAGGATCCATTCCATAATTGGACTGAACGTCTGTGGGTACTCATACTGAGTCAGGCACCTTCCCCAGCACTAATTCAGGCCTCATTTGGCTACAGAGAATAGGAGCAGCAGGGGTGGCTTATCTCCATGCCTCAGTTTATATTTTCCACTTGCATTTTAAATAGTAAATCTAAACATCAGTTGCCCTTTATTAGTATTAAGAGATGTTTTCCTACAGCTGCAGTACCATCACACGTATTAAAAAAGCATGCTTAGAACTCGGTAATTGCAGAAGATAAAGGTGAGTATTCGGAACTGGATTGCATAATCAGAGCAGCTGCAGTGAAATATCAAAATAACCACATGCCAGTGGTTAGAATGTTTTCCCTGCCATTCTTACCAGAAGTAGCAAGGTGACACCAATATCCCCAGCACCTTTCTAAAAAGACATATTCCTTTTTCTCCAACATTCAAATGTTTTAGGATTCACATCTGTCAATCTTTTCAAATTTTATCAAACATTTCATAAAAATAATCTAATTTATATCTTATGTAGTGTCTGTACTACACATTTCAGTAACTACTGTCTCTCCCAGAGAGAAGACTAGAAATGAAAATTAAAAGAACAAGTATAAAATGCCTTCCTTCCACAAAGATATTCACACAAGGAGAGGAGAAATATCATGCATTACTCTTTGGGATTAGGGCATTCTTTTAACTTGCCATTTGGCATTATGAGCACAGTAAACAGATAAAATATAGAAACCATGTGACTTCTTGTTCCATAGCCTTTTACACACTGCTGCTGTAGAGTAGCTTTCAGATGTCAGTACAAAGCTGCCTGCTCACTGATGCTCGGTAAGAAATGTCAGGGAACAGATAAGCAGGCTAAAAGGAGACTATTTTAGAAACATGGATTGCTCTATCATTAGTTCTATAGATAAACTTCCCAACATATTTTTGAACAGCAAATGTTATTGCCTAACCAAAGTCAGAAGGAGACAGTAGAAAGTAGAGGTGATTTAGGACCTTCAAAGAGGGTGAGAATGTTTAACCTTGTTAAACCACTGTTTTAACCTGGTTGGGTACTGAAAGTCTTCATGTTAAAATGATCCTGGTTTTGGAAAAATGGAGAAAAAGTTTCCTGAAGATTTAGTAGGAAAGGCCAGGAATAGAAAGAAAATGACTTATCTTCAGGTGAGCATTAAGATATCATGGAATGGAAAATAAGGGCTAAACTCCTGAGGATTCTCAGTTCTACAACAGGAGTTGTTTCAACATATCTCATAACTGGGAATTCTTGTGGTATCTGAGAAGGCACTTGTTGGTCACCGTTGCATCACATAAGCTCTAATGCTTTAAAAGTCATGAGAAGAATGTGCCAGCCAGATTTGGGGAAAATTCTGAATAGGTAAATTAAGGATATTTGTCCAGCATCATGACAAAAAATCTATTAAATTAGTTCTATGTCTGCTTGCAGTCTATTAATATCAAAGAGGTGCAGAATTAGGTGCAGCCCCTAACATATTTTGCTCTTCAAATGGTCCTACAAAGCAGGAGAAAATGTGTGGATTAGAAAGCAATAAAAAAGTTATTTTAGTCCACTTCATTTAATACATTGTGGACAAAGACTGAAGTGATGACAGACAAGATAACGTGCTATTTTCTTGAGGTGATCCCGTGAAGGCACACAAACTATAGACGACCTTTATGTGCAAACATATTGAAACATTCCTCTTACAAAATGCACTTCCATAATGTTAGAATATTTTTAGAAGTCCTCTTAGTCATATATAAATGCGCCCCAAAGGGATTTAATTTAGACTGCAATTAATTTTCATCTCCCCTACACAGCAAGTACAAACGGTATAAAAAGCTCCTAAATGAAAAAGGAAGTATTTTAATGTTAGCACAGATGTCAGACAGCCATCACGCAAAGCTAAAGTCAGCAGAGAATATGACCTATTTGGTACTCTTTTCCTTTCACATTGCTATAAATCAGGAGTAACTCCATTGAACTCTGGCTTATTATACTGGTGAAAATGAGATCTAAGCTGAAGAATAAGACCCTTGATTAATCTTGAGAAGTTTGTTTTTCCATCTGAAATTCTTAGCTGCCTTCAACATCATGCTTTCTTCAATAGATTTGCCTCATTTGGTTTGAATTGGTCATGCTGCTTTGCATCAGTCTCAGAAGGTGGTTTTTAACAGCAATATTCTTTGTATTGTAGATGTTATAAAGGGTTTACAGTGCATTTCCATATGTTTGTAAGAGAGGCAAAAGTTACTTCGTGCCATAGCAGCAGAAGAATTAATAGTTCAGGATCTGAATGAGTTATAATGGGTGCTTGTCACTCTCTACAATTTGTAACAAGAACCCTCCAGAACAAAGAAAAAAAATAGGTGGAGAAATGTAGTGCTACAGAACTTTCTGCTAGATTACCAACATTTATCTTAAATGTTTTCCCAGTGCTATTTTCTGAATCTTATTCCTGTTCCAAACGTTAACCCTTGAATGTCCTGTTTCTGGTTTCCTGTGAATGGGAATATATTGTATTGAGTCAGATACTTCATTAATGCCTACTCCCCAGAATGATCCTGGAAAATGTTGTTGGATCTCCAGTTTATCTTGCTCCAGAGAAAAGAGACAAAGTTTTTGACTAGGCAGTTGCATGTCAAAGCAGATGATCCTGATAATGCTATTAAATTAGCATTTAGTGAATGTCACCTGATTGCTTAGCTATGAACAGAAATTCTCCACTACATCAAAACTGGCACATGAACTAAGGTAGAGCTTGATTTTGACCATAAAGACAACTACCTCTAGTATAGAATACAGAAGACATTTATCAGCTGTTTAATGCACGTGCTAAAGTAAAACCTGGAGGGGCGACATCAAAGTACATTTTATTTTGAAAGATTAAGCCATGTTGCATTAAAATACTGGAAGAGAAAAATAACGTTGTTCACATCTGGACAATTGAGTTAAACCATCAAGGCCATGATCTCTCCGAACAGTATATTTGCTTGTTGTCTATTTCACATCCTTGCTCTACAGTCAAGAAAACAGGGTTTCATTCACACCAGCTGTTAAAAGAGGAATGTTTAAGAAATATTACCGCTCTCTAAGTAAACCTCTAGTGAGAGGTATAGGCCCGAACACAGATTTGATCCATTATTGTGCTTCTTGGGCTGTAACTGATCTCAATGCAAAGCTAAAGTAAAGACCCCATCCGTAGTGGTACAAATGACTACAGAAGATGAGATGCACCAGCATCAGTGCCCTGCATTTTCATTATTTGTACAAAACGTATTTTGCTTCAATATTGTTACAGGCAAGCCTATCACTTGTAAATTTAGCTGAGATACTGACACACCTGGGAGACACCCAAAGCCTCTCACTCAGCATATGGTTTAAGTGCTGACATACATCCCACCTACATTACACACATATAAACATAGCATACACCCCAGGAACGTCTTCAAGCCCAGATTCTTAAGGTAGGTCTTCTTTCTGACAATAAGAACAAAACTAGCAAGGAACTGTCTGTGCCTTCTCTGCAGGTTTCCAAATCAGACATCTAAAGCATGATGTATGCAGCCTCTAAAAAATTTCTCCAGCTGCTGAGCTGAAGAGTTTAAATAGAATAAGTGGAAAACACTCGTGACTAAAGCCTCAGGTCACTTTCAAACCTTTCTGTGCAACTAAAATTATGTGCTATTTGACTGCAAAACTGCCAGCAATTTGGCTAGAAAGAAGGACAACAAATTTTCTAAGAGCTGGTAACTTTGAGCCCATGAAAGAGGACAGAGAAATGCTGCAAGTTACAGTAAAAAGTCCTCACATCACAGACTCCAAGCTGATCTTCAAAGTGCATGCTCCAGATATATTCAAGGACAAAGTCTATTTCTTCATCTGCAGAAGGTAAGGTAAAGCTGCGTTGTTCTGCCTAAGTCTGTATCAGTGTTTGAACAATTCAGGCTTTAAGCTTTACAAAACAGAGGCCAGTTACCTATATTTGGGTGCATGTATACAGCAAGCAATCGTGAACTAACTAAATAAATGTTTTTAGATGCTCAAGGATGTATGGTCTCTTTTAAAGCTAGGGATTAGCTGTTTAGGCGCTGTTATAAAAGGCAGTCTTGAACACCAAACATTACTCCTGTGGTAAAACTCCAAATAACCAAATTCCTTCTTAATAGAAAAAAAAGCACACAGTGGCTGTAATGTTAAGGAACTCCTTGTTTGGATAAGAAAAAAATGACCCTTTTACAATATCTGATGGAAGGTTTTCAATCAGGATTTCAGTTCTGATTTTAAGTTACCTATGCAGTAGAAATGTAATGCTTTGGCGTTACTCACTCTCAGTGGCACTTCATAATGATTTCAGCAACACTGGGATTTTCTGTGACTCTAGATAGGAAGCCTTCTACTAGATTGTATCTCCATTCACCTACCACCAGGTGATATTGAAAGTCTCAAGCCTGATGACTCCTACCTTCACTTCTTTTGCCAATAAATTGCAATATTAAAAGTTTCACTTTCTAGCACTTTTTTTCCTGAATCTGCAGTAGAACTGAGAATGCACAAATTTTTATCTTCAAAAAATACTGCCTGACGCTTTGTGCACACTCACACGATGCACCGCCAGTAACAACAGGCTGAATTAGTTTTTTGAAGTGCAATGAAAGGTCTTTTGGAAGTTCATTTTGTGTGCCTGCAGTCATTACATATTGTACAAAAGATTCTCAAAGTAACAAGTCCATACTAACATAACAGACATAGAAAATTCAGGAAATCACAACTGAAATAAGTCAGTACAAATGGGAATGAGATAAAGTAAGTCTTCATAAATATTTTTAAACCCCTAATTCCCACTGTGATACAAGCTGTGCTTATTATTTTAAATCAATAGAAAGAGAAGAGGAAGGACACTGGAGCATAAGGTACAGGGAAACATCGCTTCCATTAAGAAAATAGAAAAAGAAATAGAATAATGGTATGTGATGAAAAAAGGAACTAAAAAGGCTAAATATCTGCTCCTTCAAAATAGAACACCCAGCATAAGAATTTTTTAATCACATGCTATGTCAACTAAAGAAGGAATGTCTTGGCTTGAGTTTCAATGGCCTGTCTCTGTAGTAGATTCTCTTGCTTAGACGTTTTGCAAACAACATTTTATGCAGAGAGAAATCTTCTGGATTTACTACAATAGAGCAGGCTCAATCTGCAAATATTCTTCCTTAGTTCATATGGAAACTGCTTTAACTAAACTATCACTAAAGATGTACATCAAATTAAACAACAACTCCAAAAATGAAGGTCCAGATAAAACCAGATTTTTTCAAGCCTTCTTGTATTGTTGCACCTCAAGTGAAGTGCAGCAATCATTTATCTGATTTTGTTTGTTTCAGTTACAGTTCAATAGAGAAACATTATCCATACAGCTGTTTTTGGTGAGCAGATGGAAAAATACCTGGCTTTCCCACTTTCTACCTCCTGGTTGCTATTATTTTTGTACTTACACAGCAACCTGATATAAATCTCAGCCTATGATATAAAAGCAAAACCATTCTCTGTCTCTCTTGTGATATCAGAAGGGTACATGTTCCCTCATTCAAGAGTTCAGAACAATTTCTATGGCTTTCGGGTATTAGTCACCACAGGACTGGTACAGAAAACTGCATCACCAGCTCAATAGGACTGTGGGAGGGAAGAACATTCAAAGATAAACCTGCACCCTCCCTGCCGGGCTCCCTTAATGTAATCTAAAACTTTACATCCCTTTCCACTCCTGACATTCCTGTAACTCCAGTCAGAGATTGGTTGCACTAAGGAAGCAGTAAAGAAATCCAGCAAAGAGGAAAAGTCTACATGTAGTGGTCAGAGATGGACTGCCTTCTGGTCACAGAGAAGCCAAGTAGAGTGAGGGGTAGAATGAGATCTGTTACGTGGCTGAGTTAGACCTGCAATTCAGGGATAAACAGCTGGAGTTCTCGGGGCTTTGAGGCTGTCCTCACTAAGGAAACACTGGTCATCATGAGTCAGCTTGACATCATCTCTGCCCTGCCTTATGAAGTTAGTAACACATTAGAATGCCGGTCAGCTAAGGATGCTTGGTGCCTAAGGATTGTGGAGGATGTAGGTATGTTAGCTTGTCTGACTTCTCTGCCGAAAATATGAAGACAGACTTTCCTAAATCCAACTTCTGAAAGCTCTTCATCCAACCACTTGCAATGGCATAAAAGAACATCCCATATCATATGATGCACAGTTATATTGTCGTGAAAATGAACATCATCTCTGGTAAGTGACTGTGAACACAGGTCACAGTATTATCGGGAACAAAACCAGCATAATATTTAGATGGTTCTCATTTGCCTACTTCCTCATTTGCCCCCAAGCAAAGCAGCTCTCCTCCCTCTTGACATCTTTCCTTTAGGGCTGCTGCATCCTTTATCAAATCTTTTCCTGGCAGTGCTTTCTTTCCTTTCATACTGCCGCCGCTGCTGCACTCATCTTAAAGTGACGATTTGGTAGCACATAACCCATGACTATCAGCAGCAAGTATTCAGTACAGTTATCATTAATCTCTGAAAGAAACAGGTATCTTGGAAGCTATGGCCCAGAACTGTCCCAGCAGTACTCTAGCTTCGTGGTGCTCTTTCCTTCTGCCTTCTTTCCTTCTAGCAAGATCGGTGTAGTTGTCATGTTAATCACCTTATTATCACTGGCAGTAACAAAACTGAATTGAACCATCAGTAAATGAACACAGAAAATACACAAAATCAATCATACAAAATCTCCCTGACGCTTAATTTGATGTCCCTAGACCAGATGTCATGCTTTTGCTTAAGAATTGTATATTTAATAACTTTCATTTATACAGAAGCATCTCTGTACTACACACATCCCAGATCAGCAATTGTCATCTACTTCTGCAAGTCAAACATTTGGGAAATTAGTCTCTAGGATATTGTGCCTTAGCAACAGTGGAAACTGCAATTGTGGAAAACAGCTGAGTAGCTCCAGGTGCCGTTCTCCTTTCAGAACTCCTGAATGCAAGATATCCTCAGACAATTTCCAAGATAAGTCGCTATATCCTGATTTTCAAAATCATTTGACTCAGATCATTCCACTCAACTGAAATGAGATTCTCCTGTAATCTTAAATCTACTCTGGGTAATTCCTTTGGATTAGGAACCTGGGCTTTGATCCTGCAAAACCTGTGATTAGTTTACACATATGAATAATCCCATTAAAATCAGCCTTCTCTTGTCCATTTGCAAGAATGCTGCTGTGTTCATAGGTTCATTATGAAGAGCAGATTTGCTGTGTGCTGTGTGGGCCAGTTTTAATTAGGAGATGAAGTCATGGATCATAGCTGTACGACCTTCAAGTGACAAGTGATGAAAACGTTCCATTTACATGAAGATGTTTAAGATCATCCAGATTCCTGTGATTTGGACCAATGGTCTTGGATATTTCTGCATGATAGATTAATCTCAACACCATGCTTTTTCTGTCTTATCTTCACATTTTGGAAGTATCTAAAATCAGAGCTGCAATTTGCCAGTTTCTTACTCCAACTCTAATTGCTCAGCTTGCATTGTTTGAGCAGTAAGAGAAATATGATTGCTTAATGTGCAGTAAAGCCTGCTGTTGTTCTATTTATTGGAACACCACAGGGAATCCCTCAGGCATCTGAAGATGGGTAGGACAAGGCTGCTTAAAATAACGATCTTATTTTAAACATGAATTACAGATTGCACAGTTCTTTCTTCATAGCAAATCAAGTGGGGGAGCTGAGTCATATGACTGTATCCACATACTTTGGGAATACAGTCATGTGTGTTAAGAGGCACAGAACCTAAACAAAGTCACCCAAGAAACACATTAATGTTACCATAAACAAATGGATGTTTAAATTAGAATGAGTCTTTGCCTTGTTATTCTGAGAATTGATGAAGCACTGCATACATCCCATCTATAACAGTCACCTTCCACTTTCTCCTTGTTAGGAACTGTTCAGCACCCATGGAGCTGAAAGGGTTTATGTCTTATAAAAACAACAGACAAGCTATATTTCATGAGGACTGTACAGTGTAAACACAAGTGTTTGTAGCTAAATTTCCATGGTAACAGAAAAAAAATTGGTTATAATATTCTCAGAGCTTGCTATCCATTCTTCCTTAGACTATCTGGAGTAACTCTTTATTGCTTTTCACTAGTGCAGAGCTGCAGAAATATTTTTAGCTCTAGTAACTTAATTTCATATTTAAATCAATCTGAAAATGAGCTGACTTTGAGTTTGCTGAAAGATGTCAGGCAAAGCTTTCGCTGATTTGATTTTACTCATTATGGAGAAGTTGCACCATTTAACAACGAGAAAATGTCCAAAAATGCTAGAAGAATTTCATTATTTCATTTCAATTTCATTATTACTATTCTGAATTCAATAAAAAAAAATACTGCTGTTTGTGGAACTGTGAAGGCTTGTCATATTTCACCTGTAGTCTGAAAGATATCATAATTATACATTCAAAGGATCTCAAAGCAGATTGAAAAAGTTACTCCTACAAGTCCTGCAGTGTTGCAGGAGACAGGCATAATTTAATGTATTTTACAATAACCTAGTAAAGAATTGTTAGTGATGGCTGTGACTTTACATATTCATCTAGAAATCCAGTCGAAGTCCATAGAAACTGGTTTTCTCTGGAGTTGTAGTCTGCCTACTGATAGGTAGAATGAGGCTGGCAAAACTCAAACTTCAGCCCAGCATTTCTTGATTCCCAGACAACTTATACAGCCACTGTACCATATCTTGACATTTGTTGATAATACAAGTTAAAAACCTGCTTATGGCAAAGCATGGTCTTCAACCACAGCTACTTTTAAAAGCAGACAGTGTATTGCCGTTAGATGAAAGAGCAATGCTGTCTTCTTCAATTGCATCCTAAGGTCTCTTGCTTCCTTAAAATGAATTGACAAAAAGGATTAAATTCTTCCAGTAAGAAAAAAGTTCTGGGCAGGTAACAACTGAGAAAAGCACACTCCAGTAAGGAAAAGGAGTGATAGAACAAGAACTGCATACCCTACCCCAGTGTTCCTGGACGGTGCTCCAAGAAGATGACTTCTACACCTACTTATTCTTAATATCAATCTTCTGTGGCTGCCTGCAAAAATGTAAATGTAATGGTTTTTCAGAGACCCTTGCTGCTTGAGAATGAACAGATTGTTATCCATATTTTCACATTAACGTTCTACCCATGATTCCAGGCTCAGTGGCCAAGCTGACAGGTCCATTACTATTTGAAGGAGAGCTCTACCAAGGGCCTTTTTCCAACTGATCCAGCTGGAAACATTTATACAACAGCAGAGATGGGCAGAGAAAGGCAGAGGTAAGCATAAATATAGTGAATAATCAGTCTGAAGCTAGAGTATGGTTCTTTCAACTACTGTTTAGAAAATTTGAGTACAGAGATGATTTTGTTAATATGCCTTAAGAAAATTTAACATGTAAAATAAGATTCTTAAAGATAAGGACAGAGGAACAAAATCTTTTGTCTGCTAATAACTTGGTTTCACATCTCCAAGCTTTATGTCCCTGCATGACACATTGCCACTCTTAATGGACAGCTTCTGCAGCATTCTGGACAGTATGAAAATGCTGTTGTCTCTTCTAGAGGAAGATGGACTTGATAAAATGATATGATCAAAATCATACAGGCAGCCTGTGACTAATCCAGGATTATACTCTGTTAAGTGCCTTATCCATTAAACTCCTTCCTTAAAGATTCAGCTCCTGATAGCAATCACATAACTGCAGCTCTACTGAAGCCAGAAAGACTGTACTAGATAGTGAACTTTCAAATAAGACTGAATCAGGCCTTAGCTTTGATTTGAACTG
Organism: Pavo muticus; assembly: GCA_016647715.1. NCBI lineage: Eukaryota > Metazoa > Chordata > Aves > Galliformes > Phasianidae > Pavo > Pavo muticus. The sequence goes on along the minus strand of JACDJE010000035.1, from coordinate 3,098,039 downwards.
AAACATTAGCTTTCTAGATTTTTACATCAGTATTATATACTTCTTGCAGAGTAGTTTCTATGGGACCAAATCTTATATTTCACTTTATATTTCACCTCAAACACCACAGAAATCAACACTAATTTACCTGAAAACAATCAGTATGAAAACCTCAGCCTCTGGCCCAGTAAGAACGGAAAGATTTGGGGCTAGAAGTTGCTCTGCTGGGCCCTCAGAAAGAATGGTGAGTACAGCAGTTGGGACACTACTACAGCAAGGCTGGGCCTGACAGCAACACTGATATTAAACAAAACTGTGCTTTAAATACACTTCCATGCCCTCTTGAACTTGATCTAACAATCCACCTACCCATAACTGTCACTGTTAAGAAGGAATACTGAGCCAAATAGGCAGACATGCAGTGCAGGTCTTATTGTCTACACTGCCCTGGATTTTTTAGATGTCTTACGATGATGCAACTGTCCCACTTTTTGAAGCAGATAGAACACAGTTTACTGATGTTTCAGTGATGTAGGAACATGTGATCCTTGGTATTTATAGAAAGAGCCCTGGGACTTCCATACATCAGGAAAGCCTGCAAGCTGCCATCTGGGATTCTGAAGTCTATTTTATGTCTGTGATACACATTTTATCTTCAGGGTTTAGAGTTTTCTCTCTGGAATATAAAAAGCCAAGAATAGTGCAAGCAATGAATGCATTTGAAGATCTCTGTAGAAATAATTTCCCTTCTAAAATACTGTAATTTGATGCATGAACAGTACCTGTCACGAGAATTTATAAACAGATAGTAATTTTAGCCAAATTTGTAGTCCAGCTTATGGCCGAATTTCACAGATTTTGGTTAAGACTGAAGCCTTAGCACACTTTGGTGGTGCTACATTTCCTAACCAGATAGACTAGCAGCTCAGCAGTTTGGAGTTATCTACCAGCACAGTCCATGAGCTTCATGGAGCAAACCAAGTTAAGTTTGTATCGATCACTCTAGGTCAAGTCACAGCCAGTAGAGGTAGAAAAGGAAGAAGTTTTATCAATTAGATGTCTGCTTTCAGATTTTTCTCTCCTTGTTTTCATTGTTCTGCTAATAAAATATGCTTTGTATAATCAATAGAAAAATTGAAAGAAGAACTGAAAAAGCATTGAAATCTTTTATGTAACATTAAGTTACATAGCCTGTGCAGCTTACGGAACATTAACAACAATAGTTGTTAGTGATTTCTGCATGTGTGACTGAATGCAGATGCCCATATGCATTGTTCTGTGTCTTTAAACTTCTACTGGGGTAAATTTCTTTGTTCTTTTGTTTGCCTAGCAGTATAATTTTTGCTGCTTTAGTGTATGAGCCATCTATGTAGATGTGCATGTATATTCACCTTCTCCTGAATGGAGCTATGTTTGATGAATGGTCAAGAACCTGTTTGTATAATTTGTTCACCAAGTCACTGAGTCACAGAACAGCTCACCAACCCAAGATGTTAAAAAAGGAGCAGAATGAACGCTCCCAGATCATGAAATTATTCTAAATACCACATGCACACAGACACATTCGGATTGTGCTGGGAAGAAAGTGCTGCTATCTTTTTAAAACCTCTCTTTCAATCAGGTCACGTTTCTACTCTATCTCTAAGATAGGATGTAATTATAAATCAATGGGTAAAGTTATAATCAAAGTACCAGAAATCAAAAGAATTGCAGTAACACAAGAATTGAGCATGCTAACTTGGGTCTTTACATACCCATAAGAACACCATGTGGCTCCTGGAGCTTGTAGGACAACTCAAGAGTTTTGACTCACTCTCCCACATTTGACAAGGTTCTCCTTGATTACTGCAAAATTATTTTTTGAAGATATGAGTTGCTTAGGTTAGAAAAATACTCTGATGAATTAAGCCCAACTTGAATTTGATTGACAACAGTTTTATTGAAATCTCAATGTTAGTTTTTAAAATACCACATGAGATCTTTATGGTGAGATAAACAGCACAAAACATAGAAGTGATTCCAGGCATCCTTGGTAATTATCCACTAAATAAGATGTTGTCATTCTTATTATAGAAGGTGCAACGTTTGATCTCAGAGAGGACAGATTAACACGCCAGACTTGGAAACTTTGCTCTAATAGCTTGCTGTCAAAGGAGTGCTGACATCTTGGAGAATTGCACCCCGGAGTATTGAATAATGTTCAGTTACTCCACAACGTGACCACTTCCATATGTAGACAGCTATGACAAAGGTTAAGGGTAGAGCTAACTTTGTTCCCACTACAGTCAGTGATAAAAATTTCACTAACTTCACTAGGAGAAGAATTGTAGTCTGATACTTTGTCACGAAGATTACTTCATTGTTTTGAAATCTAATTGCACTTCCATAAATCATGTGAAGAGTGGTGGATGTGTTGCATAGGATATTTGTTCATCTCAGATAAATAATATTAGTTCTATGCAAAAATATTTGTCTTATCCCTTCCTTCTCTCCCTACTCTGCTTTTTATTTCTTGAGTTCATATGGTGAATTTATCCTAAATTGTTATTTTAGGATTACTAAGACATGAATACTGTACGTATTTATAAAGTTCACGGCAGTATTGGGATGGCAGTATTGGGCTTTGAATGCTTAATCTCTTTAAGTAATACAATAATGGAACTAAAAGAATATAAATTCACTAATTCTAAAGTAAAAACTGGGGGAAACCTTCTGAAGTCTAAATGATCCACAGATCAGTCCCATGAGCATCTGTATGCAAAGGTACCATAGGATGTTTGTCAGGGAAGAAATCATATGAAGCTCGTGAACCAACTGGTTAAAATAGGCTTACATTAATAGGCTAAAACACCCTGCAGACACAATTCATATAGGAGGATAGAATTCCCCCCCAGAAAAAACAATTGTGATACGTAAAAGGTTCTAAGTTACACTAGGGTTGCAAAGTCTATTTTTTACTTAGCATAATTCACGGGTTAAAGTTCTAGAAGAGATTTATCAGTTAAAATTAGCTTCTAAATCTAAACCTCTACATTTAAACCTCTAAGTTTAACCTCTAAGTTAAAACCTCTGGATTAGACAATAATTTCCATAAGAAATAACCCAGACTAACTATGAATTTTCCAGTGTCTTTCTGGATTTCTCCTGGAACAGAAAACCAAATCTCACTATTCCTATTCTGACTTCAGACATGAGACTAATTCCGCTGATAAATAGTAGGATAATGGCAGTTCCTGTCATATGTGGAAATAATAATACCACTTCTAACAGTAGACACCTGGAAAAACAATAGGAACTCCTGCGTTATTTTTTTAAATAAAATTTTCATCCATAAATCTCTGTCTATAATTTGCTTTTGCTGTGGCTTCCTCTGTTGTGGTACTGTATGACAAGGTAAATGGCATCAGTACTGAACTGTCTTAATGTAATGCAATCTGGCAAATTCTAAAGATATGCCCAGATATTTACCAATCTATGGACTAATCTTGTCCAGCATGCTCACTTTTTAATAATGTATGATCTAAGATTGTTTACAGACAATCCAGCTCTGTGTCTGATCCAATAATCTGGAATTCCTTTCTTCTGAATATCTGAGGTAACCAGCGTTTATGAAAATATCCTACTGACTGTTCTGAGCTTTGCTTTCACAGCTATGATTTTTTTTCCTGTCTGTAGGGCAAAATACACAAACCCTTCTGTGGTTAAAAAAATCCACCACCACCAAAAACAACAAGGAAAGAGGACTTTACTCTGACTGTAACATTAACATTGGGCATAGTCACCACTGTGCCCTCACCTGGGGTGTACTGTATTAAATTTACATCTGTGAACTCACCTTTGGTGTTCTACTTCTTATTTAGCTCACAAGATTACTTCACAAGACAGACAGCTCATTTTTCTGCTGTGAAATCAGAGCCCAACAGATTTTTCCACTTGTCCTGCACTTTAAATATATATATATATACATCTTAGATAGCATCTCATGAAGAATATCTGGAAAAAAAAATTGGAAACAAAAAGCAGCATCACTTTTTAATTTCCTTTTCCTACACCTTTATAAGAGCTCTGCAAATAATAATAATAA